>JASVER010000115.1:7295-89034 GCA_030449065.1 Oceanodroma leucorhoa
TAAAAAAATTCCCGAACAGACGATCTTTGCCCATCGAGGGAACGGCTCGGCTGAGGGCTTTCCGGGCGCGGCTCTCCCGGGCAGCTCCGCGCTCCCTACGCGGGCGCGTAGCCGGCTTCGCGCCCCCCCCGCCCCGGCTGCCTTTGGGGGTGGCCGCGCTGCGGGGCCGGGCCCCCGGGCTGGGGTGGCAGGGGGGCGGCCGGGACCCCCAGCACGGCTGGCGGATTTGGTTGTTCCCTCGGTGCTACACAGATGTGATGTGCTGTGTTCTATTGCTTAAATATTTTTTTATTATTAGCTAAATATTTTTTTATTATTATTTTTCTCCCGGCTGAGGAAGAGCCACGCGGAGAATTTGTTACTAAATACATCTGATATTCCTCAGGAATCAGAAGTTGTATAAACCTTAAGAAATAGATGCACATGCCCGAGGACATTTGTATGTGCTCTGTGCTGCAGCCTCCTAGGAAACTCATTAAAATGAATTATAAAAATCCTGGGAAATGGTCATTTAAAGCAAAAAGCCTTTAGCTTTCCCTCCTGTATCCCATCCATTCGGTTACCCCGGGATCTTTCCCTTAAAAACATGTAGATGCTGCTCACCAGGGAAAGTTTGGTTCCCATCCTTCCAGCTGCATTACTTGGCTCTCCTGAAAGTACCAAACCAAATTAGCCAGAGGAGTCTTTGTAGCAGCACTGCTGTGTCCATGTGCGTGTTTCTGAGGTTTCCAGGGTGTAATCCAAGCTCAAAATTCACAGGTGAAAAGAAGAGAGCAATGAAATTGGGAAATAAATTTCCTGCAGCTCAGAAAGTGCACTTCAAGCCTTCCCTGGCTGAAAACTTGAGCATGCACCTTCCTCCACTGATACGTGTCCCCCACAAACACAGCTAAAATAAATGATCCACTATCTGCTTTGCATCTATTTCTAATCTCGACCAGAATACTTTTGTTGTTGCTTTTATTGGTTTACCCAGTACCTTCCCCATGTAACATAATCCTTTGCAATAATGAAATGAAGGAAACCAACCTAAAAAAAAAAAAAAAAAAAAGAAAAAAAAAAAAAGAAAAAAATGCAAACAAAGAGGGAAGTCTTCAATTTAGATCTGAAACAAGAAAGGCTATCAGTCAACCTCCTTCCCCTCGCTGGAGCATTCCAGATGCAAGGTATTTAGAGAATGCAAACAGCAGAGACTAAATCATTGATCTGCTGGGGGGTAATAGAGCTGCACTCACCCCTGGGCAGGGGCTGGGGGGAGAGGGCTGCCCCCCAAACCCCACTGCCCCGGCTGAGCCAGGGCAAAACCAGCTCTGCAAAATCCCCCCCCCCCAAGGGAAACAGTTCTCCCCTCGCTGATTTAAATGTTCCCAGCAACTGCAACAGAAATCCAGTGGGATTTCTGGAGCCAGGGAAGGGCTGAGCAACAGTTTGTACCCAGGCACCGTCACTTGTGAAACCCTCTGTGGCCTTTTTCCTCCCCCAGGATTTTCTTAAATTGGGTTGTAGTTTTAAAAATCACTCTGAGGAGCTGATTTTTTTTCGTGTGAGTTTACAAACATTTTCAAATTTTACTGCCCCACTCTGCTATCAATGTAAAGCTGCTTCTGATTTTACACATAAAATCTGATTTGGGCAAAAGTTGTTTTTTTTTAAAGATTTAAATCTTTGAATCAGGCAGAAATGGTCTTAATGAGTTTTTACAATTTATCTACAAGTTCAAATAATTATTGTTGCCACTTAGGAGTTTGGGGAAATTTCTTAAGGGAGAAGGTTGAAGTTGGGTGGTAAATAATGCAGCTAAGATTTCACTGAAATGGGGATTTCATAYGAAAGGCTGTAATTACTGCAGTCTGCTGGAGTGTTGCTGTTGATCTGAGGCAGAAAATACCAAAAATAGAAATAATCTTTATGACAGATTAGCAGTAAACAAGAACAGATTATATTCTGTTATTTTTCTGCCAGGTATCATTTGAATCTTTCTTTAATTTGTTTTTTGGTGGTTTTTTTTTTTAATCTCTGGTGATAGCACTAGTATTTAATTTGGACAACATTAACGATACACTTCGAAACCCCAGAAACTTTGAAAAAATCTTCATTTTCAAAAGTTTGAAAATATGTGTTAATTACTATCTAATAAATATGGGCTGAAAGTTTTCAGTAAAAGGTACAGGTCATAAAGGAAAAAAAATAAGAGTTTTGTTTTCATAGAATCTGTTTCAATCAAATCACAACTAGCGGAAATAATCTGAATATGGAGCAAGCCTGTCCTTAAAACATAGGTGAGAATTCAACAGAATAAGGAGAGCGAGGGTTACAGTTGGGAAATATTTCCTTTTACTTAAGTGGAATCCCAGTTTAAACCACCTTTTGTTCAGTTTTTATTACGTGGAAAATATTCATGACTGGAAAAAGCAGCTCATATCTAAGAAGATCCAGTTGATTAAAGCTCATGTTGATAAATTTGTTAAGAATCAAACTTGCTATGAAATTAATAGTTTGCTTTAAAACAAAATTAAGGTTTGAAGTAGATTATTAATAATCCCCTGGTTCTCTCTGCATTTGAAACCCCCTCTTGGCATTTAAATGATGTTTTGTTCGAGCTGAGGAGCAGAGGAGCATCCCCAGCCCCAAGGAAGGGGCTGAGCGATGGGCAATGGGTGGGAGGTTCAGAAGCAGCAGCGCTGAAGAGGGAAATGGTTAAACCTGCAACTTGCTCGAAGATCTGCCTATTCCCTAAACATTTTAGTGCTTCAGTTAAAAACAAAGCAAATACTGCAATAAACTCTGGCTTCAAAATCAACTCACATCCTGAAAAATCCTTTAGTTCTGGTACTAAAAAGCTGGAGTCTCTTTAAAACAAACCCAACAGAAAACCACAACCAAACAACTATTTGCTGCTTCTCTCCATCTGCTGCTCTGCAGTTTCTGGGCTCTCACCAGGGCAGGGTGCTCAGCTCCGCTCAGGGCTGGGGCTGGTTGCGCTTCCCAGCTCTCCTGGAGCAATAACCTGAATTCTCCCTTGGGGTTTGTGACACGCAGAGAAATGTTCAAATTGCACCCAAACAAAGCTGCTTCGCCTAGATTTATTGTTTTCCCCCACAATGGAAATGGTTAATTTTGGGTTTTGCGGTCATTTTCCTTGGGTAAGTGGTAAACTCTAAATGCGAGGAGAGGAAAATGCTTATCGGAATGAGCCCTGAAATGTTGTTGTTCAGATCGTCCCGTTAATTTTCAATTTTCCCCMAAAAGAATATGCCACCACTTCTTTATAGCAGACCTTTCTAACCTGTCCATTTAGTTTTTCTTCCTCAAAAATCACCGTGAGCAGCTGGACAGATACCTGGAGCAGCCATTTCTCCTACGGATGGCTGGAGCGGTGGGGGAAAGTTTTGGTCTTGGTACAATGATAAACTAAAATAACATAGTTGAGAAAGCATCGTGGGGGATGAATCCTGCCGTTGCTGAACTCCCCCTGACCTTATTTCAAGTAGGAGCTGCTCTTTTGAACCCCCCTCCAAACATTTGCAGCACTTATAAAGCACAGATTAAATGTTTTCCTTTCAGTAACTGTAGGTATTTGTATCAGATTTCCTCCAGTCTGAAATAAATGCATTTATATCAGATTTATGCTCCGCGAGTACAAATTTGGGGGCCCTATAATTTCGAGTCACCGTTTAAATCCCCCAAAGAACAGCGGGCTCTGCAGCACACCCTGCTTTTCATCCCTCCACTTTTTAAACTCCCTGTAGCAGGAGGCAACGAAAGGCTCAGCCACTAATACCATTGCATTTATGCCTAATTCTTTATACCCAAAACAAGTGTATCCCAGGAGGTGGGAAGCCGCACAGCAACACTTTCTGTTGTGGGTCACTTTAAAAAATATAGGTCATTTCACAATCGAAACCTTGACCCATACCCCACCGCCTGYGCCGGGGCACCAGCACCGCTGGGCTGCCGGAAAGGTGATGTTAGGAGAGCAACAAGGGCACGAGATGGAAATAATTTCACGTTACTGAACCGGCCACTTGGGCAGGCGCCTTGCCGTGGACCGGGTTGTCTAGTTTCTCGTCCTGCTGGTACATACTTGGGATTTAGCGGGACTGATTATTTCCTCTCCTTTCCTGCAGCTCCACCGCTCTAATCTCCCCAGCTAGTTAGTTCTGGCTCTATCTTCGCTCGAAGGGGGAATAAAGGATGGTTTTCACATTAAGACAGCTGCCGCAAGGTAAAGTGCTAACAGAGTAAAGCACAGGTAGTTTTAATGCTAGAACAAGTCCGGATCACCTCTCCAGCCTCTGGAAGCAGTGACCGTGCTCRCTACGCAGAGTTGTGAGATTTTTATATGCAGCTCGGTGGTCCAAATAAATCTTCCCCGCACAGATGTTACAGGTGCCGTTGTGGGCTTTTTGTTAGGGCAGTTAGTGTCCTGTAGGTCCCTGCTCCTGGGGGGTACAACAAGCATTTAAGAAAAAAGAAACAAGGAGAACATGCAACAAGGAGAAGTCCATACTCTCCGTGATTTGTAGTTCCCATTTTTGGTTGTCATGGGGTTTTTTTTTCCCCCCCAAAAGAACCGGCGATCAGGAAGGCTCGGAGACAGCCATCCCAGTGAGCTGAATTAGTCAAGAACAACCGCTGGAGCCTTAAAAGGCCCTGGGGTTTGTTTGCAGTTAAAAGGGAGTATTGGCATTTAAAAACATTATCTGGTATTTTGCCATTGTGAAAAAACCTGTTCCATTCCCGCAAGCACTGGAGCGGGAGGCAGGTCTGAACCCAGAAGAGAGAACGAAGCGGTGTTCATCCCACCAAAGATGCCCTGTAAATCCACCCAGCCCCTCACTCGTGTCCCCAAGCGCAGCTCCAGGTGAACGCYGGGCAGGGTTAAGCACAAGGGACGGGATGAGGAGCCAGGCAAACCCTCGCTGCCTTCAGCTGGAGCCAAAACTGCTTTCGCCACGTTTTGGTTAAGTCTGAGCCTCCTGGCAGAGTCCCGGCACCCGGGATCGGGTGCGCGGTTTCCCCTCCCGACAGCACCAGCCTTTGCTGCAGGAGATGTAGAAGATGCCGTACGGCTGCCGAGGCTGGGAGCGGGCAGCGGGACCCCAGGCAGCCCCGGGAAGGGAGGGGAGAGCTGGACAGGGGCTGTGGGGTCAGGGCTTGGGAGAAAGAAGCTCATATTTAGGACTCGTGCTCTGCAAAGGTGTGACAGGATGAGTGAGAATAAAGCGTGTAAGAGTTACCTCCTCTGCGAGCYGCTGCCGGTATTTTAGGGAGAGAAACGAGCTCCCAAGAAAAGCTTTGCGCCTCTGTGACTCCGACAGCAGCGAAACTGAGTTAAGAGCAGAATCGGTCCTGAATCAGGACCGGAGTCTGAGTGATACTCCAATGTCTGTGACTTCAGGCAGAGGATGGGGGTGAAAAACTTAAAAATCCCTCCTTCCTCTCTCCCTGTGATTTGAGGAGCAGAGCAAATGCCAATACTGATCRATAGTAGCTGGATACAATTAGGAATCTCAGCTGAGCCTAACGCTCGCACACAAAATGGAGCAGCAAGAGTTATTTTCACCCGGGACATGCAACACCTGAAACCTGTCTCTGGCAGAGCCGAGGTGCCCTGAGCGGTGCCACGCAGAACAGCAACCGAAGAGCGCTGCTCCAGAGGGAAAGGGAAGATCTTACTCACCACATCCATTGGGAATAGGAGAGAGGTGTAAATTGTGCCACTGAAGGTGAGGTGTTAGAGCTAAACGCTAAGAAATTTCTTGGGAAGTTTACAGCATTTCCATTTCTGCAAACTTTTGGGAACGGATCAGACTCGTCCATTCCGAGTGATTTAAGCGGAGCTGAGGCTGTCTGGGAGCAGGGGAGGGAAGGGATGACCTCTTAAGGTCACTTCAAGCCCTATTTTCCATGATTACAGGGACATCTAATACTTGAAATGCTTTGTAATCAAAGTTGCCCTTGAGATGTTTCGGTGTCTCAAAGCAGAGCAGAAGGACCGTTTCAGTAACGCAGCTGTGATCGTCCCAACGCATTCCCGAATTCCTGAAACACCAACTCCTCGAGTCAGGTCCGCTGCGGAGAAGAGGAGAGCTCGCTCACGAAGCCCGGCGCGGCAGGGTAGGGTGAAGCAGGGCAGCCCTGGCTCCCCTGTTTAATTTGCGGGGAGACAAATGCCGCGGCTGGGTGAAACCGAAGCTGAAGCCTCCCCTGTCCCAAGCCGGGACCCAGCTGAAGCTTGTGAAATGACTTGTGTTACCAGCGAAGGCAGCAGACCGCAGATAACGCTACAAGGGTAGCGTTGCCGTGGCCGTGATGGGCTGAGGCTAGGGAAGAGCAAGGTTTGCATCGTTAATTAGACCCTCCGTTACCCTGGAAAAAGCAGATGTGGGCACCTGGCCCTTCCCTAGGTCGGGGCTTCGCCCCTCGCCTCTCCGCTTCCCAGACCTGAACCGACACGCAGAGGTTCAGCCTTTTAGGGATCGATCAGTGGGTGTCACACAGACAGAATGAAATGCAGACGGTGCCCACCCGCCTTTGGAAATAACTTCTGCATCTTGGGGTTTTTCTGTTGGAACGACTGTGAGAAATTTCAGAGTGATGCTGCTGTCCCAACTGCGTCACAAGCAGATGCCCTGAAATAACCGTTACTGTGAACCCTGGGTCAACATTTAATGTTGCTGGATATTTATTTCACTCTATTAGCTTTATATCCTACAGAGGCACTTAATGAGAGGAAAACAAATAGGTTGCACTTTGGAGAAACAAGATATCCGAGTTGGCTGGGAGCGTAGTACCCAGAATACATATAATAAAGACACCGGGATAAACTATTCCATTTTATTGATTAGCAACTAGGAGCTGTGCTAGGAGTATAAATTGGTTACTTGTAACTATTATAGCGCATCATTTATTACAGCAGGTGTGATGCTTCTGCATGGGTGAAAAGCTTTTGGAGACCCCGGCGTACTTGTGCGCTGCTAGCTAAAGGRCTAAGCCACGTGTTAAGCAGTTCCTGTGCAAGTAGTAATTACTCCCTAATAGCACCGAACTCTTAATCTACCCTAACAATGTCCTTCTGAGCCATTATCTTAATGCGATATAGACGCAACGCTTTTTGCTGGAGAGGCTGGTTGTGCCGGGGTACGAGCAGCAGGAGCTCGCCTCCGCCCGCGCCGGGGTAAGCGGGACGGGGCTCGTTCCGCGCGCCGTGGTCTCCCGGTGCTGGGACACAGGCAGCGGTTGAAACCAGCCTGTGTCTGGCAGCGTGTCCCAGCAGCGCTTCTCAAAAAAGCAGAAAACACACATTTCAGAAAGGAATTGCAAAACGGATAGCCTTTACGTGGAGACACGTACCTCACCACGCTGGATTTCTGCGTGTGTTTGGGACGGGATACGCTGGGGGCACTGCGCCAGCACAGTGAAACCCTCTCCCACGCCAAAACCACTGACACTTCAATTTTGCCATTATTACTGCAATTCCACTAAGGGCTGCTTCTTGCGCCGCCCCGTCAACCAGAAATCCTCCTTCTTTCCCACACAAATCCCTGATGTAGCTGAGCCAGCACAAACCTGGGAGGATACACACAACCAGACACATCCCGCCCGTATCCAGGTGTGTGAGGTTACTGCTCCCAGCAGCTCAGCTGAACTCCACGGGGAAAAAAAAAAAAGAAAAAAAAAAAAAAAAAAAAAAAAAAGAGGCTGGCAGACCTGAGGGGAAGGTTGTAACTTGGATAACCTCCTGCAAAAGTTCAGGCTGCTCGGGGGAACCGAGCTGCGGATGGGACTGTGCTCTGCAAGCCAGCAGAGTCAGCCACGGGCACTCCAGTGCCGGGGTGAGCGGAGCTYGGCTCGGGGGTCAGGCTGGGACCAACACCGTCCTGCTCCGCTCCTTCGCCAGAGCCGAGCCGGCTGTGACGGGGACCCTAGAGCCGCGGGCAGACACCGGGTAGCAGCCCCTAAACGGGATTTACGTGTTAAAATGTAATGGGTGGGGTTCTCCCAGACGGACTCGGGGGGAAGCGGGGCAGGTCAGACACCGTGGAGAATATCTCACCGGGCACGTAGTCACAGCCGAGSCGATGGGGAGCGGATTTACCCCTCGTACTCCGATGGCACAATTAACATCTGCGGAACATCTGCTCTCCTGGATCCAGCTGTGCGAGGGCAGGGTGAGGTGGTGGCCTCGCTGACCCACGTCCCCAGCAGCTGCAGAGCTACAGGGAAACACTCCATCGCTCACCCGGGACAGAAAAAGCCCAAACGGGTGCTCAGGTCCRGCCGCTATCCCTCACCCCACATAGGTGGCTGCCTCCTCCACCACCCTCCACCTCGTTACCCAACRCTGCCTCGCCATTTCCTACCAGTTTCCTGCCTGCCACTCTCCATCCTAAGTTTTCTCCTCTTAAAACGCACATTTTGAGGGACAGATGCAGTTTTCAGTATCCGGGGTTTGCACAAGGGGTTGCAGACCGTAGCTGGGATGCCCGGACTTGATGGCGACAAAAATAACGATGATGGGAGCTATTGATTTTAGSAAAATTATCCCTCCTGTACGAAAGAGAAGGAGCAGATTGGATCTCTCTAAGGTAGCGCTTACACTTGGCAAAACAAAAGATGGAAATGAAGGAAGTTTTTACCGTGGAAGGAGGTGCTCCATGGAATTAAGGTTCAGACCAGTGCTATATGTAWTTTGCCCACGATCCGTGTTCATTCTTGATTTTGTGATATAGTCATGTTTAATTGCCATTAATGTAAACATCTTTTAAATGGTTATTTTCCTGCTCTGTAGGTCAATGGACCTAATGAAGCAGCTCTAAGTGGGTTTGAATTGCTTTGATTAGGTGCTTGWTTTCCTGTTTACCTCCCGAAGTGGGTTTGGTCCTGCGCAGCCAACGTATATAAAAGCCCTGAAGGGTCTCCTCAGCACCAGAACCAGCTGAAATCCTCCGGGCAGCTTCCGAGCAGGAGAAAGGTAAGCAGCTCTATCTCAGTCTCTCTTTTTAATTTTTTTTACTCTTTTTTTTCCCCCCCCTAAGATAACGGTGGGAACAGTGTTTGAGAGTGTCAGGCGGTAGCCGCAGCGGAGCAGGAACAGCCCGTACCTTTGGCCGAGTTCTTCCCAAAACGGTGCCAGACTGGCCGTTTTCTCGGCAGCTTTGGCAGAAAAGACCTGCAGCAGCGTACGGGCTGGGGTGTAAAGGGAAAGACCGTTATTTCAGAGGAGGATTCAGTACACGGCAAATACCAGGTTGGGATCYGCACCTACACAGGGAAACGAGGAGAAATTGGTTCTTAGTTGCTTTTTGGGACCTCCCAGCTATGGATAAAAGAGGGATAATGCTTCTTCCAAAGCAGACAGTATTGCACAGGGGACTGGAAGACCTTCGCGTTAGAAAGATCCCACCAGTTGCTCCTCCTTTTGTGAAGAAGTCAAATCRTAGGACCAAACCAGTGCAGGTATCACAGCAAACTCGGCGCCAGACAGGGCTAGCGGAGCTCCACCACCCCAGTTCGGTGTCACACAGGCAAAGGGGTCTTGTATTCATTCAAAAATGGTTTTTCAAGAGTCTCTGAAAATGTGGGCTGCTCTTCCTCCCTGCTCGGGTAAATTCTGCGGAGAAGGAGTCCTGCCCTTTCTTAAAATTCAGGCTACAACGCATTTCCTCTCCTAGCACCATAAATAATTACCCTAAGCAGAACAATATTCTTGTTCAACTTAGCTGTTTTCAGATCCATCATCGTACCCACAGTTATATCACCAACATATGAAATGAAAAGCAAATAAGAGGGAAAACCTCAGTTATTTAATCATGACTTTTTTTTACCATTCTCATTTAAAATACACCTCAGCTTTTTGTATAATGGAATTTACTTCTGCTGTTAACACGCTCTGTAACTATTTGTCTTTTATTCCTTCAGCTCTAAGTATTTTAGGGATTTTGCCAGTGTTCAGAATATTACACCTGTGCTTTTAAGAGCATTCCTCAGAACTTGATGTATCTGACATAACGTAACGCATTTAGTATTTTTCTCACTTAATAGGAAGGGCTGAAAACATTTGTAAAAGATGTCACAATTCTCCAGAAGTAAAAAATGCCACGATTACAAACAACAGCCRAACTTGCGAATTCTCGCTCTCTCCAAAACAATAACCGGGCTGTTGTAAGAGTACAAATAACTACTTAGAGGAGTAAAGTTCTATCAAAGTATGAATACATTTTTGAAGCACGGGATACTCGAGTCCCGATCCAGACCTTTTCTTCTTGTTACTGTATTATTCCTGTTAACAGCAGCTCTCCGTTGCAACGCAGTTTCCAGAAATAGCTATAACAAAGAGTGAGGCGAGGGACAACAAAATATATCTGTGAGCCACGATCAAAACCATTTTTGTACCCAGTTTGCAGCTCTGCAATAGTAATCAAAAGAGCTCGAATGTCCAAGGGCTACTGAGCCCAACTGTGGACGTGAGGACTAGGAACAGCTTGAAACTCATAAATCTTGGAATCCGATCCTGTCACAGTCCATGGGATATTTTTCATAACTGATACTCACTCTGGCTCCAGTCCCTACATAAGGCATTATCCATCCCAACAGCAAATCTCCCAGAAATTAGCTCAGGCTCCTAAATCCTGCAGGACYGCACCGTGGGATAAGCAGGATGCCATTGCTTCTGAGCTGCCCGATCCAACGTCCGCTCCCGTTCACATCCTCAAGATTGAATCGACCCTTAAAGCACAATGAGGTACCCACAGGGTCAGCTTGTAAACACGGAGGAAGACAAAGCCCTTGCCTCCAGGAATGCGCAACCCACAATGAATTTGACGGTTACAATAAAAGTATAGGGAACCAACATTAAAAGACGCCACGGTGGGAAAGAGCATTGGCATTGAAAAAGTAATTTAACTGGGAATGGCAGAAGAGGGCTTTGTAGGACGGAGAAGGCTGCTGGAAGCACGAGGACTGAAGAAACACATTTACAAGCACAGGCACGTGCCCAACGGCCGCACATCCCTCCGGGTTCACTGTCCTGTCGTTTCTGTCTCCCGTGTGTTACAGGGGCCGGGATTGCCCTCTGCTTCTGAACAGAGCAACCAGCCAAGAAAATGATGTCTTTCAAAGTTCTCTCTCTGCTCCTCGCTTCTCTGGGCTTTGTTTTGATGGAAGAAAACGTCTCGGGGTAAGTGTTTTGGAAAGCTCACAGTGTATTTTGAGCCTTTTCCAGCTCCCCACTGGAGGCAAATGGACTTTTTCCATTGGCATCTTGGTAAGTAGGTGAGAACACGAGTCCTGAGGTAGATCTCAGATAATAGAGACAGCCAAACGTACAGAGATGAGCAAACGATAAGAGAGATATCAAACTAAAGCTCTGAGCCTTTGAGCCAGAGCCAGGAACTCCCAAGTTTTCCCTCCAAACTTCATGGCTCTGGGTTAGGAGGAACAAGCTGTAAGTCAACCAGGAAGAGAAGAAGGTTGGCTGAGAACTAGAAACAAGATGTAATCGTCTCACATGAACGAGGCTAGGGGGCATCCAGTATTTGGAAGCTTCTGAAAATACAACCACTTATGTGAAGGAGGTATATAATAAAGACTTTCCTCCTCTTTTCCTGACTCCTGCTACAAAATTTCCAACTACCACCTGAGAATATCCAAAAGAATCCTTATTAGAGCAGTAGGAGCTCCTGAAATCCCGGATAATAGTACTAAAAAAGGATCAGCCTTGAAATCCTTTGCTAACTTAGGTAGCCACCAACTACGTCTACACTGTCAGATCAGCACTGGTCTCAAGGTCAGCCCTCGTCTCCTGCCACCCACCCCTGAGCCTCTCGAGGACACAGGAGAAGGTTTCCTTGGCCCTAGATGTGCAACTCGCTGGAGGAGGGAGCCTGAGCACACTTGGTGCCTTAGCTCGGAGCCAAAGTCCACGCGAATCAGGCTACGGCAGGGAAAACCACGCTAACCCCAGACTATCAGCAAACATCCCCAGCTCATCTCCTCCTGAGCTCTCAAATCTGAGCTGCRATTGTGTCACCGGCCAGCAAACCGGGTGAGGAGCGTGCTAGCCCCTTCTCCGGCCACCCCCTCACGTTACGATGCAGGAATAGTCACCTGGATCGAGAGAGATTAAAAGGGATCACAAAACCTTGCTGACCGGAGGGACCGCGCGGGGCCACCGCGTGTAACCCAAGCAGAACTCTGCCCAGCACGTGCTGCCGGGCTGCGCAGGGCTCACTCCGTCTCTGTCCTCTCACCCCAGCGTAAGCGTAAGGACTCCCAGTGCCAGACCAGTGCAAAGACGCTACTCTGAAGCCACCCTGGCGAGCGATTACAGCCGCACGATGGACAGCATGCTGAAGAAGAACTTTGTGGAATGGTTGCTAGCCAGACGGGAGAAGAAAAGCGAGTAAGTGTGTAGACTTCCAACGCTCCTACGATCCAAACTTACAGCTGTCGTCAGCCAGCTGACGGCTACAGAAGAATGTAGAGCCGAGGATATTTTTCTTGGACTGCAGCAGGGATTCTCTAGGGAGTTGGTTTTCTTCTTTTCTCGTATTTTTCTAAGTCCTAGAAATGTTTCTGGTCTGTCGGCACACAGCACAACTATCCCTCTCCCTGTCCAAGACCGCCTTCTTCGCTGGCTGCTGGTAGATGGAGCGGGAGGGAGCTGGGTTTGGTGGAAAAGCAGCATTTTGGCACCCTCTCGTGGCATCTGGGGCTGATATCTTCCAATTTCGCCTTTCTAGCAASATCATCGAGCCATACAAGAGGGAAGCTGAGCCCCAAGTATCAGCTGCGAATGGCCAAAGATTGGACCTGGGCACCCAGGAAGCCAAAGACTTCTTCACCTGGCTTCTGAAAGCCAACAAAAATCAGAGGTGAGATGGGAAAATAGAAAGTCTGGTCGCAGGGAGGGATGAGGTCCCCAAGCGTTTAACTTTTGAAGGAATGTTTCGGGGCAGGTATCGATGGTAACGGTGTCACACAGGAAAACGAGAGGGATTTGATTTCAAAAGGAAATTTCACATTTTGCAATTCTGTCTCACGAGTGAGGAAGAGAACAAAGACAAAAAAAAGCCTCTCTAATTTTGAAATTTCTCACAAAAGATTTCAAAAATATAGACGACTGGGGTCTCTTTTGGTTTTGCAAATGTCAGCACGGCCTCAGCAAAACCCAGCGCTCTGAGARGGTCAGAGCGTGGCCTCCTGACGGGGCTGAAGCGCATCCGCCCCTCCAACAGCCCTGAGACAGAGAAGTCCGAATGAAGTGCCCTGACCTAACCAAAACAAAGCCCTCTCGAAAGAAAACTCTCCAGTGAAAACCCAGATGAAATTGATACATTTCTGCAAAACGTTTTGATTTGATCAAATCAACCTACGGTGTTGGGGGGGGGGAAAACCCCACTCGTTCACACTCTCAGCATGTTGACCGGTTCATTTTTAAAAAAAGAAAGAAAACAGTTATTTCCTCGTATCACTGCTAATTATTATGCCCGTCATCTAAACGGGAAACCATGCCGGAGAGATGCCTGCCCGACCCAGGAGGAATTCCCCAGCTTGTTTCCGATCTGTGCCCTTTACCGGGGACACTGAGAYTATTTTTTAAGATGTAATCGCCTTAAAATCGTCACGATCACGGTAACGATGGCGATACAATCTCGCTCGAAACAGGTACCTGTGGGCAAGGCAACCGAGCCCACACSGAGCCCTCGGCTGCCGCAGCTCGTGCCTTCCCTTCCCCAGCCATCTGGCTGAGCCGCGCTTGGGCATCGCCGCGCCGCGGCTTTGTGCCGCGTCAGCAGATCCGCAGCCTGTCAATAGCCTGTTTCACCTCCCCCAACCTTAGCTCCTGTCACAAATGTTCAAAAAGCAAATTAGACACACGAGTCCAAAGAAAAATCTGTTCCCAGGCACTTTCTGTATTTAAAAAAAAAAAAAAAACAAAAAAACCAAACCATCAACAACAGACGAATGAGGGATACATTTCCTTTCTTCAACATGAAGGGGATTTTACAAAACCTAACAGGTTGCTGCTGCTTAGTCCTAAAATGGTGGCAAGAAGGGAAAAAAGGCACTTACCACACACAACCCACATCCTTCAAGCACAATCCCAGTGTCTTCTGGCAAAAAAATGGAATTTCTAACTACAGGGAGCCACGGGACAGTCACCCAGAACAAGAATCTGGGGGCATTTGTTGTCTTTTACAGCCTTTGCATGAAAACTGCTTTAGAAACCAGGGTGCAGGGGACGACCCGGGGTGGGGGAAATGAGCACAGTTATGGTTCACAGAGGTGTCTCGGGCCAAGCACTCAGRAAATCAGACACCCGAGAATCGCTAGTCATACGGAAAATACAAAATCAAAGAAACGACAGCTTTGAGGGATCTCAAGAGGTCATTTAGTCTGACCCCTGCTCCAAGGCAGGATCAACGCGCCCCAAACTGTTCCTGACAGATGTTTGTCTAACCTGTTCTGGGGTGGGGGCGGAGGGGGGGAGGGAAACCTTTGATGCTAGCGATTAATCAGCTTGATTAGCTTCATTTAAAAAAAAAAATTGTTTTCTAGTGTCTCCCTTAATCTCCTTAATTGCAAATAAAAAATGCGACTTGCAGGGGAAAGTCCTCCTCGGAAACAAAGACTTTCCGTTGTGAGTTTGGAGTGTAGATGCTGCTTCACCCACGCTCGGCCTTTGTTTTGATGCCTGCTGGGTCTAAGAGGAGGTGGGGTGCAAGGGGGTCACCGGACCGTTCCTCCTCGTCCCCCGAGCCCGACAGACGCGTTCACATGCCAAGATCAAGGCACTGCTGTGCGCAAGGAGCTCACCACGTCAAAAAGAGGTTAAAGCTTTTTGCGGGTTTATCCGAGTCAAAGATATTAGAAGACAAGGAAAATAAAATAYCCCTGTGAACTGGAGGGGATTGGGGTAAGGGGCTGTTAGACGCTGCAGCTGGATTGTTGCCTCTCCTCTGTCTTTACGGTGTGGCACATTTCTTGCAGTTTTCCTTCTCTGGAAGGTTCAGAAGGTTTGAAGGATGTTTTGAACCAGGAGTTTCTGACATGGCTGATGTCGACTGATCTCTGCAGACCCACGTGAGTGGCTGTTCTACCTATTCCTGTTCTCACGAGCACCCCTACAGATCCCTTCCCAGCCCTCGTCCCCCAAAGGTGCTTRCTGCAGTGCTCAATCCATGAATTTAGGATTTCCTGAGGTAACCACCGAGTGCTTACATGGCACAGCTCAGCTGGATTCGATGGAGAGTTAAGAGCTCTGGCCAGAGTTTGGTTCTGCAAAAGCATCTTCAGACCATTGATACAACAAAGAGATGGGGGAAGACAAATTTCAAAAAATTACTGTCTAGAGAAGGGAGGTCAGTAAATCCTTTCCCCCTTTTTAATGAGAAAAGGTGGTGTTCATCAGACCAGCTACAGGAAATACTTATCCCGTGCATTGTACACTGCTATGAAAGGCATTCAGAAAAACACAAGAAACTGAGATGCAAAAGGTGCAGGGGAGGGCCCCAAGGAGTGCACGGAATGGGGAGCCCATCCTATGCCTAGTGGAGGAAAATGAAGGCTGAGAGAGACAAAGTCACCATCTATAAAAAAAAACCCAGAATGAGAAAAGAGCTGTTTATGCTAATGGCAAAAGTTGGCACAAGAACAAAAAACGACGAACTGGCCATGAATAAATGTAGGTTGGAAATAAGAGGCAGCTCTGTGCTACAGACAATTCCACGCAGCTTGGTCAGACAATGTGAACTGAGTGGCCAGCCAGCAGGCCAGCGAAAACAAGCAACCGTTGAGCTCATACTGCGGCTTTTCCTGCGGAGAAACACTTACTTGCACCTCTCTCCTCTAACCAGTTGCTGATTTTTCTCAAAACTTGTAGATAGATGCTATTAGATACTAACTTTGATACACRTCTTGCTATCAAAAAGGATTTGCAAGGTATCAGAGGGGGCTGGAGGGTGGAGAAGGCAGGAACTTATGCCTCGTTTCCTATAGGAACCAAATAAAAATGCGTTAAATGCAGTACAACAGGAATTTATGCTTTTCTCTCCCACTTYTGCGTTGTTAGGGCTGTGTAACTCCAGGACCCTCCCAAGGAGCTCCCTCTTCACCCTATCAAGACACGTGAGGAGGAGGAAGATGTCTTATATTCACTCTGTTCTGTGCATATTGTCTATTTTGCTAACGCAAGCAATAAAGAGTTTAGTCTGAAGCTGAACTAAGATTCAGATAAGACTTGATTTGGGGATGGACTATAAAACATTACTAAATTGCTAAAAAAAAARAAGTGTTCTTCCAAACAAGGCTCGTAAAACTCACAACACACCTCGCGTCAGTGAATTGGCCTACTGCTGACTGAACCGTAACACGGAAAGATCCCGATTCCAGGTTTTTTCAGGAGTTTGGGACCTGCTGCTGGGCGATGACTCACAGAACGATGTTGGCATCGGCTGTGGTGAAGTTCAGCTCCGGCTGCGGAGAAACAAACCCCGGCCGAGGGCTGGCCCTGCTGCAACCCGGCCGGGAGCCTGCTTGCCCCTCCAAAGGGGTCCTGGGGGCTTGCCCCCCCAAAACCGGGGCTCCCCTGCACCCCCTCCCACAGAGGGGACCCAACCCCACAAACAGCGACTTACCTCCATCGGGGGGCTTCCCCCCCCCCCACGCCGGGGGAAACTGAAACCCCCTCCAGTGAGGGCCACCCCGGGGGGGGACACACACCCTCCCACAGAGGGGACCCCCGCCCCCCAAACAGGGCCACCCCGGGGGGGGACACACACCCTCCCACAGAGGGGACCCCCCCCCCAAACAGGGCCACCCCCCACCCCGGGGGGGGACACACACCCTCCCACAGAGGGGACCCCCCCCCCCAAACAGGGCCACCCCCCACCCCGGGGGAGGACACACACCCTCCCACAGAGGGGACCCCCCCCAAACAGGGCCACCCCCCCACCCCGGGGGGGGACACACACCCCCCCACAGAGGGGACCCCCGCCCCCCAAACAGGGCCACCCCGGGGGGGGACACACACCCTCCCACAGAGGGGGCCTCCCCTCCCCCCCCAAACAGGGCCTCTCCCCCACCCCCCGGGGGGGGACACACACCCCCCCACAGAGGGGACCCCCCCAAACAGGGCCTCTCCCCCACCGCGGGGGGACCCAACCCCCCCATACACACCCACAAGGACCCCCCGCGCTGTCTGAGGCCCCCAGTGCCCCCCCCAGGCCCTCGGGGGGTGACCGGGAGTGGGGACCCTCGGGGGGGGGGGGGCAGCCGTGGGTGTCCGGGAGGGGGACCCCACCCCCTGCCGTGCGTCCGCACCGCCCGTCGCGGGGAGATGACGTCAGGCGGAGCGCGACGGGCAGCGGGGGCCGGGATGCACCGGCGGGGGGTGGGCGCCGGCGCCATCGCCAAGAAGAAGCTCGCGGAGGTGAGAGGGACCCCGCTGGGGAGGGGGAGAGGGGCCACAGGCCCGTGGGCGGCGGGACCAGCCCGCGGGGGGGGCGTCAGGCCCCTGTGAGGGGGAGCAGCACCCACCGGGCCCACGCGAGGGGTGCCAGGGCCTAATGGCCCCCSGGGGGGGGGGKTGCCAGGCCCCGGAAGGGTGCCAGGCCCCCACCGGTCTCGCGTGGGGAGCTGCCCGGCTTCACCCGTCCCGTGGGAGGGGGGCAGGACCCTTCGGCCCTGTGGCGGGGGGGTGTCAGGCTCGGTGCGGGGCCATCCCTGTCCCGATATCTGCCATCCCTGTCCCGATATCTGCCATCCCGGCTGGCGCCAGCCGTGCTCCAAGCCCAGGGTGCCCCCTCCCTGCTTGCCTCGGGCACCGGGCCGCGTGTCCTCCTGGTTCCTCCTCTGTCTTTAAGGAGCATTTCCCTCATCCCGTTTTGGTTTCTGCTTCATCCGTCCTCCAGCACCGTCTCCATCGTCCCATTTTCCTCCTGCAGGCGAAGTACAAGGAGCGAGGGACGGTCCTGGCCGAAGACCAGCTGGCCCAGGTGGGAGATCCGCCCCCGCCCTGGCAGCGGGAATAACCGTGGTTGTGAGCCCAGCYGCAAATCCGGGCGTCGTTTCCCCCCTCTGCTTCGGTGTCCAGGGCGTTATCCACGAGCAGCGTGGATAAGGAAGCCCCCCATGAGGGCTGCCTTGCCATCCGAGAGCTGTGATGTTGGCTACAGCTCTGCCTCCCTCCCCCGAACCTCAGCAACGTCTCGTTTCTGTAGAACCGTTTCTGCCCCGTGTACATCACAGAATAATCGCTGCCCCCCTTCAGAGCCTGTCTCTTGGTTCAGAACAGCCCTTTGCCTCGTCTTATCTCCACTGATCCTGGTTTGTATTCGGTGTTAGAAGTGTACCTGCGGAGAATTCCGATTCCGTCGAGTGATTTGTATTTTGTTTCCTTCCTTTAAGAGCGCTGGGGCCACCTGCACTGGGTCGGCAGCATGTCAGAGCCCTGAGTCTTTCGTGAGGACTCTTAGTGCCTGTTGGGGGGGGTGTTTAAGGAAAAACTGCCTTAAATAAGTGTTTAAGACAGAAACGCTTCTCTGCAATTCTCTTTCAGATGTCTAAGCAGCTGGACATGTTTAAGACCAACTTAGAAGAGTTTGCCAGCAAACACAAGCAAGAGATCCGTAAAAACCCCGAGTTCCGGGTCCAGTTCCAGGATATGTGTGCAACAATTGGGGTGGATCCTTTGGCATGTGAGGAACAGGCACCGGGGTTAATGACTAAGGATTCGTCTCGCTGTTCTCATACTGTAAACAGCTCGCAGTGAAGCTGAAGTTTCCTGGAGGAGAGCTGCTGCTGTTTTAATTCTTGGGGTTTGTGAATTGGTATAAGGTACCGTTGGGTGTTATTTACTTAAAAGGGTCGGAGAAACCAGTAACCAAAATGGAGACTCTTGGTTGAGAGATCCCAGAGTCCTCACAGCGAGGTTTGGGAGCAGCCTGCTTTGCGCCAGGAACTGTTAAGGATATTTTTGCCAATGGTCTAATCCCTTTCCCCTTTGTCACTTCACAGCCGGTAAAGGATTCTGGTCAGAGATGCTGGGAGTTGGAGACTTTTACTATGAACTGGGTGTGCAGATCATTGAAGTTTGCCTGGCTCTGAAACACAGGAACGGAGGTGAGGATTCCACCGTGTCTGGTTTCTAGGAGATCCAGTGAGCRGGAGGATACCTTCTCCCCGTGGAAAATGAGTCGCATTGCTCAGTGTAATGTTCTTTAGTAGATTTCCTAAAATACTGAGATGGCAATTTTGCCTTCATTGCTCCCAAAAAGCCTTGTTTTGTTTCTACAACWTATTACAGCTACTCCCCACTGGTAATCACCCAGCTTTATTGATTTCTATTGAAATCAACCAACTCTGCCCTGTTCAGGTCACAAAACCTTAACTTGCAGTATCACGGGGACGGAGCAGGGATCAATGACAATCTTGAAGGAGTACGAAACTGMTAAGTTACTGCTTTGAGCCTGGCAGTACGATGGTCTCTAAAGGATCACAGCAACATCCAGAAGAGCTGGAATACCAGTGCTAARTGCCTAATGAAAAGATAGTAGATGTTCTTCGCTCCAAAAGGGCAATCGGAGACCAGGAGCGGGCTACAGCAAAGCCAGGTGAAACTGGAGTCCAATACATTTGTGGGAGAAGGTAACAGCCGACTACTGCCCGTTAGTTCTGGGAGCAGAAGTGACTCGATGCTTACCTCCCCCAGGGCTTGATACTGGGAACAACGAACATGTAGAATGGAAGGCAGGGGTGAGCCAGGGGCAAAGGCACAAGGGACCCCTGACTGCTCTTGCTGGCACAATTTTGTTGCTGTGCGGTAATGCTTTCCTGTCTCCTCCTGTTGACTCCTAGGTCTGATAACGCTGGAAGAACTTCATCAGCAAGTGCTGAAGGGAAGGGGGAAGTTTGCTCAGGATGTCAGCCAGTGAGTGTCTGTATATTGCAGGAAAGGGGAATCAAGCAGCATTCGGGGAAGAAAAGGGGGTGACTGATTYGGACTCCAAATTTGACTTCTAGCAATGGAGCCACTTACACACGATGCACAATTAATGACTTAACCATTTCAGAAAGCAGCAGCGTGCTTTCTCCGGCAGCCCTAAGGCATAAAGGACTGTTGCCTCGAGCTGGAGACAACAGCCCCCTGCAAATCCAGCTCTTACTGCCACAGTCTGCTGAAGCTGCTGTGGTCTCCTGCGCTGTAAGGCAGGAACTGATACSTGTCACTACAGAAGCAGATTTTAGGACACAACTCACCATGATSACTAATTGGGGCTGAATCTTAAAAGTTTAGCAGCTCAGGTGCTGCCAGTGTGCCTCTAATGCAAGTCTGCACTTCTGAAGGGGGGCACAGATATGCAAACTAATTCTAAATTGCTTTATAAAATTTTTTTCAGCTGTTGATTACCTGAAACTGCAGCAAGCTCCAAGGAGCTATTATTGCTCATAGCTTCTGCACGTCAGGTTCTTCCTCATGTACAGAGCGTAGCGTGCGGTTTGAGAGAGGCTCTCGCTTTAAAGCCTTGCACCTCTGCTTCTCAGGGATGATCTCCTTCGTGCAATCAAGAAACTGAAGGTCTTGGGGAATGGCTTTGGGATTATCCCCGTTGGTGGAACATATCTGATCCAGTCTGTACCAGCTGAACTGAACATGGATCACACTGTCGTCCTGCAGCTGGCAGAGGTATTGAGCCAGGAGATTTTAAAATACAACCACCTTGACAGAACCTTGTTGCTTCCATGACAGGGAACTGTGATTAGATCAGGCCTGTAGGCAAAACTGTACACACTCTTCTAAACTACGGACTTAAGTCTTGACTRTAAGCGCACAGTGTTTTTCCTCTCATTTCAGAAAAAGGGCTACGTAACAGTCAGTGAGATCAGGTCCAGCCTGAAGTGGGAGACGGAACGTGCGAAGCAAGTGCTGGTACGTATGAAGGTCTCTTGTGCGCAGCGGAGTTCGGTGACGGTGTAGAGCGATCGCTGCCGCAGCCCTGCGGCAGAGGCTTTGCCGCGGACGCGTTATCTCAGCGCGCTCGGCGGATCCTAAGCCAGCTGGTAGGCCAAAGGCAGAGCACGCACTGCGGAAACATGGATTGAGGAACGCAGTATCTCAGAAGCTGGAGATATTCCTGCGGCTTCACTGATCTCCATTAAAACTTGAATCTTGTTAGCTCAGGTCCTACATAAACATGCACGGTGTGCGTCTGCACTGTATTTCTCCTGGTCAAGTTGAGTAAAGATTATTGTAGCCCAAGTTCTACACCCTCCCTTACCCTAGAATAAATGTGGGGTCAGGCCTCTGTTGTGAGTGGCTTCTCAGCCATTTAGTTAAGTTTCACTGACAGGTTCCGCTYTGTTTTTATAGGAACACTTGCTGAAGGAAGGAATGGCCTGGCTGGATACGCAGGCAGCAGGAGAACCTCAGTACTGGCTGCCTGCTCTCTTTACAGAGCTGTACTCTCAGGAAATTACTCCAGAGGAAGCCAAGGAGGCAATACCTTGACTGCTGCGTGTTCTGTGCCTGTAGATAATTCTTGTGAGGTTATTTGCATATGACCTGAAACACAGGGACAGCGGACTTGAAATAAAAGTTTTGTAAAAAGTGTCTAGCTTGAAAAGCTTAATAGGACTAACTCATACTTGCTTACCTCTGAACTTTCTCCTTTGTTGTGGGTGGAAATGCCACCTACTGTTACAGACAACTAATTACCTTGTCACAGCAGGAGGAAAATTATCTAAGCTGCTATTGCAACTGCAGCCTCGGAGGACGCAAATGTGACTCTGGCTAAAGAATCTTGGAGCCAGCAGTGACACTGAGAAACTGTTCTGTCGTTCTCTCTGCTCTGTGAATGAGTCGTCGTTCCACTAAGGAGTACCACAGTCTAGATTCTGCCAAAACAAACTTTATTGCACAAAAAAAATCTTATGTACAATAGTATATAAACAAGGTATCTTAGAGTGACTCTTGTGCATATATTTTCAACTCAATTAGGTCCAAAAATCTGTTGCTAAAACATCTCTGCCTAGAGCAGTCATTTGAGGATTGTCACTTGAAATGGAAACATTCAGAAATGGTAGGACAGACAACATTAGAGCTATAAAACTAATACTTCTCTTTTACAGCCACATGCTAGTTATGTGAATAGTGTCCACAATAAGGCATTTTCTTGTTTCGTCGTATCGGTGGATGGTAACGCCACATGCATCACAAACAGATTTCAGAACCGCTCTGCCTCGGGAAGGCAGCAGAGTCCCAGCTCTACCCACAACGCTACTGAATGGTGAAAAACAACGTGACATTTACAATGGGATTCAAGAGGCGGTAAAGTAGCACACAGCTCCTGACTTCTCGGGAGACCCCCTCTGCCTCCCCGAGACCTCGTTTCAAGGTGAACACCACTTGATTTACTCTCRTCTGGTGTAAGTGTTGAGTGAGTCCAATGTAAGTTCAGCTTTCCCTCGAGGGAAGACAGGGTTTAAGTCTAAATCAAGCCAATGACAGACCCAGGGGAGTTTGCTCGCTAAAGGGAAAAAAGGTTCCCAAGTTGTTAAATGGCACCTTAACGATTCAGAAATGTTTCCACCTTTCAGCTTTTCAGAGCTGCTTAAGCAGCAGTGTGCAGGCTTCTGAGTTCTGCAAGAGTTGATATAAATCACAGAGACTGAAAATAATTCAGTGACGCATGGGGCATTGCCTTTCTGTACAGCGCTCGGCAGGGGTCTTTTGGCCCCTCTGTTCTGCGCTTTTTTTAGAACAAAGATGACTGCGTTGGAAGTTCTCCCACCACCACCAGGAGCCTGAAACGGGGCCGAGCTGGTGGGAAGGTGTTTAAGGAAACAGGGAGAAGGCCCAGGACAATGTGCAACTTTGTGCTTAGCTTTCTATCAAAGCTCCCATAAAAGTTAGAAGAAAAAAAAAAAAAAAGGTAGATTAAGCTCTTCATCAACAAAACATACTGCTCCAATCAATCATCACTAGGCTCATTTACCTGGAGAAACTGGGTATTTCACCTCCACCCAAGTTACACTGAATACATCTTTGATGTAATGGCACTCGCAGCCAGCAGACACCCCTCCAAAAGGCCGGCCGTCGCTCACAGTGAAAAGCTGCTGTTCAAAACGTTCAAAGCACTGAAGCGTTAAACTTCACGACACTTGCGCTCAGCCAAGTTTGGCAAAGGGATTTGTCAGTAACAAGGCGTACACCTCTGAAGAATTCCACCCAGAAACAGTGGCTTACCTAACTAGAATTGCCCCTTTTTTCTAGCGTTTCAATCTGATGGATCAAGGTAGCAGCGGGGAGTGAGGTGACAGGAGGGAGAAGGGAGGAAAATAAAATATTACACTGAGTAGAGAGGTGGAAAGCAAAGAGTACTTCAGTTAAGGAAACAAAACAGCTCCGTTCAGAGCAGCCAGAATGAAATAGTTCTAGAATGCTAAATTCAAATCAACACCTTAAACAAAACAATAATACACAAACTAGACTTATTTTTAAGTACTCCCCCCATCTGTGACCAATTATTTTCTCAGCCTCCCTTCCCCAAAACRCCAGGATGAACACACCTGCACTCGATTAACGGATTCTTGCACTTTCCACTTTTCATCCGCCCCTTTGCGCCTGAAGTCTCAGTGGACGAAGTCACCCAGGGCTTGAGTAAAGCTTTCAGAAAGGAGCCCAGATGCCACCACTGCTCTTTATCTTTGGTCTGTCTAGAACAGTGTCTAGAAGAAAGACATCAGGTAGATGGGCTCCACAGAGCAGAGAGGCTCCATCTCTCCCAACCCGCACAAAAAGGTTTCGCGTGGGCCCTGTCATACCCTGGACTCATCAAAGCGCTCCCACAGCTACAGCTCCCCGTTCAGCATGGCCCCAGGGAAGGGCTCACTGTCTAGGAACAGAGAAGCTGTAAAGAGGATTCGCAATCTAGAGCTCATTCTTTAATCAAATGGAGGAAAAAAAACAAACAAACAAACACAACCAGTGTAGGTGTTTCCAAAAAATAACCTGATGCCACATGCTCCAGCTTTCTAGCATAGTAAGTACCTTTGAAGAGTAGCCTGTCACAAGCTTGGCTTTGTCTAGCATGAAGTCTTCTCGTTCAGCGTTATCCATCAGAGCAGTTAAAGGAGACAGAAGATATCCCACCGTTTTCTCCGCTCTGGCATTGGTTTGGTTGTCGAGTCTGTCAGGGGTACTCTAGAGTGTGACGACAGAACATCCCCACGGCTTGGCCTCTCCGCTGTTAACGCAGCTCTAAGCTTTAGAGCAACCTTGAGTGTCTGTCTCTGTCTCGGAGGAGCTGCTCTCAGAGTCTATTTCTGTATTCTCCTGCTGGTGTTTCTCTTGCACCTTCTGCCGAATTCCTTGCAAACGCACTAATAGGGACTGATAGTCGAAGTGGCCTCGTTTTTCACCAAAAGGATCCTGGAAGAAAACCATAGATAAGCCTATTAATAGAGACCATTATCCTTCTGGCAAGAGGCAGAAAGAAAAAAGCTGCGTAGTAATTGGGCAACAAATGGTCAAAGACTTAAGGGTTAAATCCCATCTTAGACGGAGAGGCCCCGAAACTTTCCACTGTCATGGCAGAGGTTGAAGACTGAAGATAATTTCTGTTTGGAGTCCCTTTTGGGAAACCTTACAAACCCAAGCACACTTCAAAAACAGATGAAAGGCCAGGCAGACATGGCTTGGATTTCAACTTGACCACACTTTGTATTAGTGCTACAGATCCTTTCCAAATGAAAGCATCACTATTCTCATTTTAAATCGAGGCCCCCAGCTGAGATGTAGCCAAGTCAGAGGCAGAAAGTCTGTGGAGATTATTTAACATTTGCTGCTTTTATCCCCGTCCCAAGGTTGAAGACACCTTGCCAGGGCTATATAAGGTGGTGGTGGAGTTTACACTGTCCTATCTGACGGGAATCTTTGGTACAAGCCAATACGTGGCCCCAGAGTTAACAAAACAGCACATCTGGCAAGCACTCCACTGATACTGAGCCTGGAGTGACTTAATTTTAAATACAGGGTAATGAAGACAACAATGTCATCTCTCCAGCACCTTGTGTTCATGCTTCCTGCACTACTATTTACAAGTGAGCAGAAAACAGACCACGGCAGTCACTGCCTCTGGGAACTGAACACAACACAGTCCCAGGCCACAGTCCGTAAACCCACGGAGAAAGCAACTGAGCCCTGGCTCCCYGAAGAAGAAACAAGAGCGGGCCACACCTGACAATCCTCTAATGTCACYAAACTTCACTACACAGCCTTCAGTTCAGTACTCTCTGCAGACACAGTCCTTTCTTAYGGGAATTTCTCACTCCAAACATCAACTCTCCTGCTTTGGGAGTGCTTTCAATTTATGAATCGAAATTACACAGCCAGTGAAGGCACTGACAGGAAAAAAGGGCTCAGAGACACAGGATCATTAAATCAGCCACCTCCATCTTTTCTTAGCAGTGGAATTTCTCAATGAGTCAGACAAGAGGTGGCTGATGAGGGAGGAAGACACTTCTGTTCATATGCAAATAGCTTGGCAATCTATTCTTTAAAGTCTACTTCCCTGCAGAAACAAGCTCCTGTATTCAAYCCGTCTAGATGTGTCTGCTGTATTGTCACTCTTCCCCCACCCCTTCCTCCTCCAGTAACTTCTGACTCAGTCAGCCACTCTCAATCTCATCTGACAGAACAAGGAGCGTCAGAGAGAAGTTCCTATCTGCTGTATGAGCAAAGGAACCTCAGAAAAAGAGAAACTCTACCAGTGACCCAACAGGAAAATACTGCAATGGAGTTCAGTTGCCACCAGCATTGAATAACCTGCACGTGCCCTCCCTGCTTAACACCAAATCCACATGAAAGCAAACTGTACCGGTTCCACTGCTGAAAGAAGTACCTGCTTGCCTGGAGAGTGGCTCAGGTCCAGCACTCTGAGAAGTCTAACAGCCTGGAAAACACGCTGTGCACACTCTGAACTTGGGGATGGCAGTGTTTTATCCACAGGAGCGTCTCAGGTCTCAGTTTCATGGTCGATGCAAAGTTGGAATATACGTTTCACAGAAAAGATCCAGATCCACGCCACACACCTCTAGGTGCTGCACATTGCTGTTTGTCACTAGCCATACACCCTTACCTAAGGCAGTGTGCTATCAACAAGAAAATTGTCTGCCACCCACCTGCATTGTCTGTCCTTGGAGATAAAGTCTCTCTTTACACACCCCTTCATAGAAGTCGTAGTATTCCATGAAGGATTTCTCCATTACACCCCTGAACGCAACGAGAGAGCAAACAGCCAACAGAAAATGACAGCGTTACAACGGTCACATCATCCAGGGTCACCCCATCCCACCGAAYTCCAGTTCACGTACTCAGTGTGGACATCCACACAGGGTGTCCCAGACAACTAACGGGGTACAGCGAGGCAGGACACAGAGCAAAACAAACTGCAGCATCACTGCAGCTGAAGAGATTCTGCACGTGTTTCCACAACAGCTGTGCTCCATTCCCTCCGAGACTTTTTTTCCCCCCCCCCCATAAGACAAGGCACATTTATACTCAAACACAAGGCAGAGGGTGCAGCCATTGTGCACATAAACACGGCCTTTGTCAAAGCACAGCTCCTGGGCTCCACACAGATGCAGTCATCCACTTCAGGGGAAACAAAATGACTCTTTGCTGGACCAGAGAGAGTTAAAGACTTGCTCTTCCCTGGARCAACTATCAGGATTTCAGGAAGGGCAGCCAGAGAATTTTATTCTGCTTCCCACACCCACTTTCTTACGCTCCCTCCATGCCCCCTTTTCCATACCGTAATGGCTCAGGACAGGGACACTTTCCTTCCAGCATGTCGCACACTGCTACCCGGATGGTCTCATGCCGAATGCACTCGTTATAGTTCTTGCTGTCCCCRGGGTGCCTCTCCTGGAAATAGAATTTGGGCCAGTGAGTCCACGCAACTGCAACGGCTCTTCGTCTCTCCCTCCTGGGCCTGACGAATTTCACTGGCGCACAAACCCACTACGGCTTTGTCTGTTCTGTGTATGCTGAGCTAATTTATACTGCAAATGAAAAGCTGGCAAGATTTTCCATGTCTCCAGAGCCTCGGACTCACTCAGCTGTGGAGACAGGTCAACTGATAAAGTTAGCACAGAAACCTGCCTCTCTCCGAGATGCCGGAGACCACRAAAACCTGAGCAGTTTGGTTCCTGCGTGACAGTATGTCCCAAGGAAGCCATTTCAGGAGTCGTGTAGCAGAGAAACGAAGAGCCATCCCATCTCCCCGGCAACTTCTCGAATGCCTCTTGTTCTTCTGTTACCTTACACATACGTGAGCTAAGCAGCCTCCGGYTCAGAGCTGGCTTGCAAGTCCCCCCTCAGGCTCTGACTAGAGGCAGAGCGAGCTGGAAAAGAGCCAAGCGACAGAACCTACTTTTGTCCCCATTTCCAGAATGGGATTTGCCACCAGGAGGAAGGTGTGGAGGGAAGAGGCAAATAGCTGCAGAACCAGAGATGATCTACCTCAAACTCTCACCTGCTCAAAGCCGGGTTCGTTGTGATAGGGGTTCTCAGTCATCAGAGACTGGATGGAGATGAGGACTGAAGAGATACTCTGTGCTGGGCTCCATGCAGGCCCGGTCCAAGTGCTGAGGCATTAAAACAGAAAAGCATTAATTAACAACGCAGGACTGGCCCAGTGAGCACCATCCCTCCAACTACCGAAGATCAGAGAGCTTGGGAAACCACGTCTATACCTTACAGAACTGCAACAGGAAAAGAAACAGCTGCTACAGATCTCGAAAGCACTGGACACTGAGAAAGTTTTCAGGGTCGAAGTAGTTTATTCTCTCAATCAAATGAGTACTTTCGCTTGAGCAAGAGAAGAGAGGCTGGTAAACTTCACTCCACTGCTAACAGGGCATCACACACGAGTTGAAGAAAAGTAACATTTCCAAGCATTTTACAGGGCACTTTAAAGCTATGGCTATCACCTCGCACAGCAGCCTGGAGCAGCACAAGCTACCAGCACCGCCTGAAGTCAAAAAGAACTACCCTTAAGAACTGAAATGTGATTTTCAAGACTCAAACAAGACCATCACCTGTGCAGCCTGTAATGCAGACACTCAGCACAAGGACTGCCGTCAAAAGCACTAACGGATGCTCTGCTATAGGAATAAGGTGCCCGTTTCATACGCACAGGGCAGCAAAAACCTTTGCACAGAACAGCACAAGCAGAAAAAGCTGTTCTGCTGCTTGCCCTTAATATCCTAGTTCCAGATACAGACCTGTCTCCCTGCGAGCTGAACAAGGATGTGCTGACCCACATATGCTCTTCCTAAATCCTTTCGTTTGCAGCTCCCTCTGCGCTTCCCGTTTCTGCTGAAGGCCGAGGCTCTTTGCTCACTCTTCAATAATTTACCTTCCACGCCAGGGCTACGATTGCACGAGCAACAAGGCAGCTTGCGTGGGAGCTGCTGGGCATTCAGAGCCCCGAGATACAGACGTGCCCTGCGCATCTCAGTGCTTTGGCATCCAGCTCACTGCATCAGGAAGCCTCCTATGCTGAGGGAGGGGTTTCCCAGCACAAAGCAGCTCTGAGGCCGGTATCTATCAGCTGACGGGTATCAGCTATTTGGACCAGCTTTGGTGTAAGCGGTACTTATACATCACTGCTGAAACCATCCCAGCAAAGGCAGTCTTATAACCACGTCAGCGCTCAGATTCCTGTCGATTGATCAAATCCCTACAGCAATTCAAGGCGTCACTCCCCCCTCCTCACCCGGCTGCCATTACTACCTCTCTGCAGCAGAAGGAACTACGTACTAACACCCCAGCTGCACCAGTCCAGAGCCTCAGCAAAAGCCTTTCCTTACTGAAACTGCCACAGCTGGGGTTGGGAACATCACACCAGGGCCAGGGTTCCTCTGGCAGAGTGGTAAGAGCCATTCAATCAACCAGGACTTTCACACGTTTGAAACTCAAGCAGGTGAGTAACAAGGATTTGCAGCAGTGGAGCCTGTTCGAACAGGCAGCACGGGAGCAGCGCTTGGAAATCATGACACCCACCGCTCAGCCCCACGTACTACGTGTAGGTGGAAGCCCAGAGCAGTCAAAYGGCTCTCAAGGAAGTTCTTAGCGGCTTTTAATTTTATTTATTTATTTTTACAACCCACAGAGAGAGAGAGGAAATTAAAACCACAAAAACCTGCATTCAAACAACATTAAGGATCAGGCTGCAAAGCGCAAAAGCGGAAGAAACGCAGTGCTTGGGCCGAGGCTTTGCAAGGGGAAGCAGGAGAAAAGCGGCAGTGTCCACTGAACTTCATGCTTCCCCTCCTCCGTTCTCAGGTGCTTTAAAAGACAAGTTAGACTCTGATTTCAGGAGAGGAATTTGTGCTGCTTTACGACTCCGGTTCCGTACACGACTTCACAGAAGCACAAAGGTGCATCCAAGCACATGTCTGGGGCAAGATCAGGGCACAAGGCGCTGAGAAGGATGCGTGAGGCCGAACACAGCCTGCAGCCACCTCCTGCTTTCCCATCAAAACAGCCAAAGTCTCCTCTTACCCTAGAATACTCAGGCAGACTTTCCCATTGCGGTAGAAGTTGGGGTTAAACCTCACTGTGTTATTTCCTGTTGTCATCAGTTTGACCCTTGGTGGGTGGATGGGATAATCTGGAGGACAGCGAAACAGGAACAAGAAGAAACCCCCTTCATAAGGCGTGTCAAATGGGCCTGTGATCAATGCATGAATCTGGAAAACAAAAGCCCGTCTTGCGCACCACTTCAAAATTGTGCAGCACCGTCAAATCCTCAACAAAGCCAACCGAAGGCAAGAAATCTCCACCCAGGCAGCAGCACAGAGGCAGCGCCTTCCACAAGCACACGCCATGTGCAGGCCATACTTAACCCCCCCCTCCCTCCCCTCGTTTAGGCAGAGCCACTGCTGCGCACTTCTCTCCCCCCTGCCACACTCAACGTGCAAAGCAGTTTTCCAACGCAAGGTTTGGCCGGAGTCCACAACAGCTGCCTCCCATACATCCCGATACGGTCCAAACCAGACTGAATCACAGTTCAGCTGGTAAGCTCTGCTTAAAAAAAAAAAAAAAAGGAGGAGGATTTCAAATATGAAAAAAAATCTAATTTTAGAAAGAAAAAAATTCAGAATTTCTGCCAAAACTACAGCATTCCTCAATTTTACGGTCTCGTGCTGATTTGGTCTTATTAAAACCAATCACTCAATTTCCTCTGCCAGGATCCAAAATTAAGACCCTATTCTCTCCATGCTAATTACCCTCAAAGATCCCAACTGTATACCAGGAAATCTACTCCCTTTGGGCTATTAAGGAAGCTTGCTCCCCAAGTGATCCAAGCAGTCTCCTTTAATGACCCTCTTACCTCCCCGGGATTTCAGTTAAAAGCCCCAAGGCTGGTGTTCTACAAACCCGCATTTCCCGTCGAAGGGCATTTTGGCACTTGCAGCTACCAAGGCTGAGAGATTCCAGAGCTGCTGCGAAGTGCCCCAGGTGGGAGTTGGCTGCGCAGAGACACTCCCTTTGCGCTACCTCCAAAAACCCAGGGGCCCTCAGTCAGGCAGGCACGTACACACGGGGGAAATTTGGGAGAATCTGRGGGATGCCACGTTTGTCAGGGGGGTGGGAGAAGTGTGCAGCAGAGGAAAAACCAAAGCAACCCCCCCACACACGCACACACAACTCTCGGAAAGCAGCACAGCCAGACCAGGTGACGCTGGCTGGGGMAAGGGCAGCACCAGCCAAGAAACACACTGGATCACGAACACTGTTTGAGCAACCTCTGCCTCCCAGCTCACTGCCTTCTCTCTGACATAATCAGAAATTCCCAATCCTGGAAAACCCCCCGCAAAGAGCCAGGAGGGGCCGTAGCCATGCCTGTGTCCCTGGAGAGTAGGTCTGCTGGAGGCGATGCGGGGGGAGCGGCTGCGTGGGTCAGACCAGCACGTGACCCTGGTACCTGCGAGGACACCTCCACAGCAGGACAGGGCCCGGGTGCAGGGACACATCCCTCTCCCAGCTCACAACAATTAAACATCTCCAAATTCCACAGGCAGATTATAGATACTCCAGCACTGCTTGTGGCTAATGGACGTTTCTCATTTCCAGCCTCGCTGAGAAGCCCCCCCCATGGCCAGCAGCTTTCCATGGAGCTCTTTCTTCTTTGAGCTGCTCTATTGATTGTTTTCAAGCTTCAGTAGGACGAAACGAGCTGGATCAGCACCCCACGGGTTCCCAGGGGCACTAAAGCAGAGCTGGCTCTGTCTGTGGAGGCTCCTCAGATCCCTGTGATGGTATCTCTCCACAGAGCCAGTTCCCTTGAGAGCCTCCTCCCATTTTAAATGCAGCCCATCTCAATGTCACCAAGAAAACTGGAGCCTCACTATGCTCTTGCAAGACTCACCCTGACTCCTCTCAAAACATTAAGGGACCACTCCATTTGGGCAAACCCTTAAAGCAGCCATCAACAGCAACACACAGAGAAGCGGAAAGTTGAACCAGCTCCAAATTTTCTCTTACCTTGGTCATGTCGTGGGGATCAGGCACAACAAACATTCCCGGGGGCGGCTCCTTGTAAATGGACATGATATCCCTGAACAAAGGAAACAGGAATTAGTCAAAATCTCCCTTGGCGTTCATCAGCCCTCGAGGCTCGGAACGTTCTAGAMGACAAATCTGTGCATGGATGCAAAGGGACAGACTTTTAAGATGGAAACTTGCAACTCGTAAAGAGCTAGACATTTTTCTTTTGCCTCTGACTGTTTTCTGGCTGAGCTCTTCCAACGTATCCCCAGAAACAGTTGAGGCATTTCAAGAGCACAAGCAGCATTCAATGGATCAATACGCGAGGCRTCGGACCAAGCGCACCTTGGCTACCTGCTGCCTCGTATTTTACCGTGGATTGGCTCCAGTGCATAAAACTTCAACCATAAACTTCCCCTGAGGCGGTTGTTTCAAAGTTCTCTTAGGTGAATTTTGTGGTTTAAAGGATGACTTCCCCGCCCCATGTTTTCCTTCTTCACACTCAGACTATTTACAGGATCACTTTTGTATACCCACTTATTTGTTTTCCCCAAACATACCGTGACTCAACTGCCTTTGAGTCACTGCTTTTTGCGTTACCGGCAAATTTGGGTTTAATCAGACAGCGGGTTCAAGACTAGTTAGGACGCACATACACGCACGACTTGATCACAACGGTCTTTTTTCCTTCGGAATGTGGACTAAAGAACTAAAAAGTAACAGATCGCCTACAAGCCCATGCAGTTCACAGATAAACCGAATGGCACCCATTACCTTTCACTGCCAAAAAACCTCCCTCCCGCAGTGGGAGCTGCGCTGAGCTCCAGGACAAGCTCCCACTCGACCTTCCCATTTGGGAAGCAACGAGAGTTCAGAGAGGTTTCAGGGCGAGAACAAGTGCAAGAGCAACAGGAGAGCCTCGCCTTCCTGCCTACCGCTACGAAGCCAGCGCTTTTGGTGTTTGGATTGGAAAGTGCCCAAATATCTGGTGCCATCTTTGGAAGACATTATACAAGCTCTAGAACAAGGATGAGCAAGAACCTGGCAGGCAGCGATACTTGCTCCGAAGGAAGAAGAACTCGTTGAAACAGTGCCAGCACGTCTAACAATACAAGACCATTTTGCTCGTTATATCAAAGGCTATCGACACGCCAGGTTTAACCAGACGATGCTTTAAGGAGTCGGAGCAGCCAAACGGGCGGGCACCRGCAGGAAGGAGGATCCCTACGGGCAGGTTTAGGATAAACATCTTAACTCGAGGGTTGATGGGCACTGAGAAGCCTGCTCYCCTCCCCATTTAACAGCACCTCCGAGGAGCAGCCAGCGGTGCCGAGGGCCGGATTAGAGCCACGCACCAAGGAGCTCTGCTGCCAAATGCCCCAGCAACAGCAGATGGAGAAAGAGACCCCAATGGCACTACAGGGGTCCGCGGCTCCAGGGCAGGTGAGGTGTGAGACTCCATCCTCGCCCAAGCACCTGGGCAAGGAGAGTCCTGGGCCACGGCGGGGACCAGGGTCTGTCCCCAGCAAAGCCCCGGGACGCGGGGAGGGACCGGGGGCCTGTCCCCAGCAAAGCCCCGGGACGCGGGGAGGGACCGGGGGCCTGTCCCCAGCAAAGCCCCGGGACGCGGGGAGGGACCGGRGGCCTGTCCCCAGGCCCAAACCCAGGTCTCCAGGACCGCTGGCGASGGGATGGCGAGGCCCAGGGGGCARCTCCCGCCTCGAGGGTACCGGGGACGAGCCAAGCGTCTCCGCCGCGTTACGAGCCTCGGCTCCGTGCCCGTTTCCGCCCGGGCAGCCCCGCTAACGGACGCCGGGGGTTCCCCGGCCCACAGCTGGCTAGGCCCGGGGGAGCCCCGCAGGGCCGGCAGAGGCGAGGACCGGAGCCACCCCCCCCCCCAAGGGAGCCGGCAGCGCCGCTCAGCCACCGGGCCCGGGAGGCTCCGGCGCTCACGGGCAGCGCGGCTCTCTCACCGTTTGATCCGCAGGAGGCAGGCCGGGCTGGGCCGCTCGTTGTCCCAGTCACCGCTGACCGTGGGGTCCCAGAAGGCGGAGTGTGTGAGGAGCGCGGCCCCCGCGGCCGCCGCCGCCGCCGCGATGGGGGCCCCGCCGCTCCCCGGGGCGACGCCGGTGCCCGGCGTCGCAGCGCCGAAGCCCGCCGCCGCCCACAGCTCGGCGGGGATGAAGACGCCGGGGTTCCCCGTGCCGCCGGCCGAGCCGGCCGAGGTACCGCCGCTACCCGCCGCCGCCGCCGCCAGCACCGCGGCCGGGGCCGCCTCCTCGGCGGCCGGACTCTCCGCCATTCCGCGCCCGGCCTCGGGGAACGCCGCTTCCGGGACTCCGCACCAGCGAGTCCGCCGGCCAGAGCGGCCCCCCGCTCCGCGCCTCTACCACCGATGGCGGGCTAGAGCGGCGCCTCCCCCGCTCCGCCCTCCCACTGCCGGCGCAAACTCCCCCTACCCACCATAGAGTCTCCCACCGGCGCCAGAGCGCCCCTTCTACAGAGACGCCTAACGGTAGGCTAGAGCGTACCGCTGCGGAGTACCGCGCCCCCTGCTGCGGCGGGGGTCTGGCGAGCTGGAGGCAGGAGAAATACTAATTCGGGGCTTTTTGGGTGGAAAAAAGCTCTGTTGGGAAGCGGCTGCTGCAACAGACTCGCTCTCAGCACGCCTCGGCCTGCGGAGACAGGGCAGGGCAGCGTTTCACCCCGGACCAAGGCACGGCGGTGGCCCCAGGCAGCCCCCGAAGCCCCCCCCCGGGGCGCACAGCCTCCCCCCAAAGCCGGGGGGCAGAGGGGGGACCCCGMAGCCCCGCTCGCAGGACGGCAGCAGCTCTGCTTCTGGCCGGCAAGGACCACCTCCCCCCTACACCACCTGCCAGAAGCGCTCTGTTATTTACTCCAACAGCGTGCGGCCGCCGGTGAGCGGTTTTAGTTCCAAGGTCACTTTTGCTTTACCAGGGATACAACAACAACAGAAGTTATTTATGCGGTTTCGTACGTGCGAGGGAGAATAAATGCAACCAGCTCAGACCCAGGGAACAGTGGTGTTTTCCCGAGACAGTARGTGTTGAGGGCCCGGCCCACCGATAGCGACAACCTGCTATGGACACCCAGAGGGGATCCCAAGGCACAAGTCGCAGGGTGAACGCCTTTGTCCCCAGCCTGGCTGCAGGATGTTTCCTCTCCAGTTCAGCCAGCGAGTCTCCCTTGAGTTCTTTTTTTTCCTCCAAGAAGTGTCAGGAACGGGTTTTTTTGAGTCCAATTCTTCTCAGCCCCCCTTCCCCTCACAGGGCGTAGGCAGCTGTTACAAACGACGGAACAGAGCAGATCCTGCTCCGCGTCCGTATCCCCCGGGAGGTCACAGCCGTGCTTCAGGGGCTTTAAGCACGCAGAGCGGCTGCATTAATGCAATTACCCAAAGCAGATAACCAGCCAAGCTCCCCCAGTGCTCACCTTCCTTAAAGGCACAGCTGTCTCACCCCAAGGTCCAAGATTCAGGTTAGATTTTAGAATTGCTCCTCCCTAGTACACTCCAAGCTCTAAAACAGCTGAAGCATGGAACTGTTGGGGGGGGAGGAAAGAAATATAACTCAGGTGTGGTCCTTTGTGTAAACTGATGCTTTGAGGAGGCACATGAATAGCGTGACCTCAAAACCAGCTCTTCGTTGTGAAAGAAGAAAATTCAGATAAGGCAGCGCCTACCCTTGCGTACTTACTGGCAATTTAGTTACGCAAACACCGTTAATACACTTCGAGGCACACTCACCTACACCCAYCACCTTTTCTGCATACTGTCAGATGAAAAAGACAGAGGCATAGCATTTCCAACAACAGTATGTGGAAAAAACACCGCTTTGTCAGCTCATCTGGAAGTATTTGCTTTACTAGGGCAATGCTTGTTGAAATTTTTGCATAGATTCAAGGTGTTCAAGGACATCCTCTCTTATCGAGCTGATTTCACACTAGTTTTCCTCCCACTACCATTTCATATTCCCCCTTCTGCTTTATCAGTGGGTGCCCCCATACCCAGAATATTACCCTCTTCAATCAATATATCAACTCACCCAAGATTTCCCCACCACTGGACCAGAACATAAGAAAAAAAAAAAAAATGAAAAAAAAAAAATAAAGCCACCAGTTTATTTAGAGAAATCTTTTCTTTAATTGTCAGTCTGGAACGCTCTGATGGAAGCAGACTCAACCCGCAGAGGACAGAGTGATGGAAGCCGCAGCCAGGACCAGAAGCTGTCACATAGCGAAGAGGATGAGGAATGCCACCATCAAACAGAAGAGACCCATGGCCTCGGACAGGGCAAAGCCCAGGATGGCATAGGAGAAAAGCTGCTGCTTGAGAGATGGATTCCTGCACGTTGTACGGGGCGAGGGGGAGGAGGGGGGAAACAACAAACCAGAGAGAGAGAAGGGGAAAAAAAAAAAAAACAAGGATCCACAAGTGAGAAAACACACCCAAACCAGAGTCCATATCACAGAAAACCGGGATTATATCACACAGGCAACGGATTTTTGGAGCATAAACCAGTTTTATGGCAGGCTGGAATAAGAAAGCCATGATTTCTCCCTGGTTTCAGTGACGTAGACATGTTGAACCCTGAAGACTAGTTTCACCTGCCCCGGAGGTAGCGAGCAACAGTTCCTGCTAACAACTAGTGCTTGGTTTCTTCTGGAGGCAAGCAGAGCTCCACAGAGCAGCTCCATCATTCAGAGGTAAGTATAGGGTGGATTCAAACAATCCAGCTGCTTTCTTATTGAAATAGATTAACGGATTATAGCAACCACTTTATATTCCAAGGAGGACTGCTTCAGTTAAACGCAGTATCTGTTATAGATACACTACACAYATAGGGCTGGACATACATTCCTGAGAAAGCTCTACTATTAGTGCTGGGAGAAGGGAATAAATCCAAGCCTGGCTTACTTACCTGGCATAGCCAATGATCAAGCTGCCAAACACCGTCCCGATACCCGCTCCTGAACCAGCCACCCCGACCGTGGCAGCACCGGCACCAATGAACTTAGCAGCAGTGTCGATATCCCTGGAAACAGCACTGGTTTGGAACTCGCGGTGGGTCAGCTGTGGATGGGAGACGCCAGCTGGCTGCGGGAYACAGGAGAAGAAACATGCTAACGACGCTTTTAATCATAAATATAAAAGTTTAATAAACACGATCACCATTTATCCTCTACTCAAGGCAGAGCAAGATCAGCCAAGCTTGCTAAGCCATCACCGATCTGGGCTAGAAGCTATGTCTCCACACCAGCCACCCCCCTGATACACAAACTTACTCCTCCATCTCAGGAGGAACCATCAGGTATSGCAGGCAGCGAGCACAGAAACACAGGACCCAGTTTAGCACACACGAGTCTCACCTGTACAGTCTGAACCTCAGGCCTGCTGAAAACAGACACCGAAACTGGTCTGGCCAGAGCCCTGGAACAGCACCGGAACTGAAGCGAAACAGAGACAATTAACTCCTCTAGTTGGATGCGTCCACACCAATCCTCAGAAAAGAGCAGTTAGTTTATCAAGAGTAGTCTTAAAATTTTTTCAAACATCTCAAGAATGAAACAAGACTAAAAAGCAAAGGCATATGCAAATGTAGGATACTTCCATTGTAGCCAGCTGGATTAAGTCCATGAGTAATACTACCACAGACCACACACTGCAACACAACGAGAGCTGTGTCTGCTGCAGCAGTTCGGTCATTACTACAGTTCCATACATTTCCTTCCTAATTCATACCTTGAAAGAAAGGGGTGATTAAGTACCTCTGTGACAATCAGTCAGCTTATCTTCAGAGAAGCCCTTGGGCCTGCAGTTCAGTGCACAACTACTAAGATGGTAGGTATCACCCTCTGGTGACCAGAGGTCACCTTGTTTCCCTTCCTTGTTAAATCCAGGGTAAAACCAACCCACATGATCCCACCTCGGCTGAGGGCGTCCAGAACAGTGTTTTGAACCAAGCACCACAGAGAAAGGCTTCACAATCATATATCCCCGCTATTATTATACTTTTCTGAAAAAAAAAAGGTGACTTACTAGAGCTGGAGAGCTGAGGAGAGCCAAAGGAGCCTGCATTTTGCTTAATCTAATGCAAATAAAGGAAAAAAAAAAAAAAAAAAAAGGGAAATGGGAATCCCAACGCTATTGCCACCAGCCAACCCCCCCTCTCGGCACTGACACGCGTCCATCTTCAGCCACGCCGTCGAGTTGCGCCCGAGGCTTTTCCCCACCGCCCCCACGCACGGCACCGGGCGCCCCCCCCCCCCCCCCCCGTTAACCCCCTTTGGGGCCTGCCCCGGGCAGCCTCAGAGCCGCGCAACTTCCTCTCCCCGGACTCGGTCGAAGCCCCCACCAAGGGACAACGGAGCCCGCTCGAGCCCCGACGAGCGCGGGGTGACGGCGAAGGGACCGACGCTTCTCCCGCCCTCCCCGGCTACCGCCTCCCAGCGAAGGGCACGGCCGGGCGCCGTCCCCACCGGGCCCAGCGCTACCCCGCGGCGGGCGGAGCCCCTCCCTGCGGTCAGCGGCGGGGGGGGGTCCGCGGTGCCCGGAGGGAGGCGGCCGGGCCGAGAGCGGGGCCCACCTGCGCGGGGTCCGCTCGGGGCTGCGGCGGCGGCGGCTGTGAGAGAAGCGCGGCGCCCCCCGCCCCGCTCACCTTGCCGTGTCCCCCCCGCGTCCTCCGCGCTCATTGGCTGCCGCCGCGCACGGCGCGCGGCATGCTGGGACAACATCCGCCCTCCCTATTGGCTACGGCCGCGCGAGGACCTCCCACCAGCATCCGGGATAGCGGAACGGGGAGGGAGGGTGGTGTCGCTACGCGGGTCGCTATTGGTTGGTTATTTCCGCTGCGTGTTTGCTGATTGGCTGGCGGCCTGGAGGTCTTCCAGAGGACCGTGAGGCGCGCTGGGCTGCCCCTCGTACCATAGAGGTTACCATAGAGGCGGGGGGTGATGGCGGCGGGGCGGGCCCGGCTGCCCTCCCCGGTGCGGCGGGAGCTGCTGCGCCTGCCGCGGCACCCGCCCCCCTTCCGAGTCTCTCCTAAAAAATAATTTTGAACGTTTAAACGTTTTCCTGTGGTTTATAAAAGTCCCCGGTTCGGCCGTGGCCGAACGTCGCTGGAGCCGAGGTTTAGTGCCGCCGCCCCGGGGGGGGGGTCGGGGCCCGGGAGGGGAGGGGAGGGGATCTGCGCCCGGTCGTCGTGTAGGGACAAGGCCCGGCTCCGTGCCCCGTTACCCGCAGCCTCAACCGCCGGCAACCGTCGTTGGGGTAGGCCGGGGGGGGCGGCGGGCCCGTCCGAGGCCGCCGGTGTCCCGCTGCGGCCCCGGAGGAGGAGCGCGGTCRGGAGGGGCCCCCCCGGGGCCGTAGCTCGTTACCGGGACTTTAAGTTCCCGCTTTGCCGAACTCCCTGAGCTCTTATTCAACCCCCTCCCGAGCCTGGCGGCCCGGGACAACCGGCACCGGTGTCCCCGGTCTCTCCCCACCCCGCAACGGGAGCGCCGGCACGGAAGGGCGGTGCTGGGGCGGGGGGGGGGGGGGGCCCCCCCGCCCGGACCTACGGGTCCCGGGGGCGGGGCGGGGGCCGCCGGGGGGGGGGTTCCCGGGGGGGGGGGGGGGGGGGGGGGGGGGCTCCGCCTTTTCCTGGTCCTCCGCCTCGCAGCCCCGGAGGTTTCCAGCCGGTGAGTGAGGCGGGGGGCGGTGGTGACGGGGTCCTGGGTACCCCTCCCGGAGTCTGATGCCCCCTCCGGGGGTCGTACGGAAAGCCGGGGGCTGGCGGGGGGGGCCGGGGCTGCGCCGCTGCGAAGCGGCGGCGACACTTTCACTTTCGTTTCGCGACGGCGGAGCCGGGRGGTGTCCGGCCCGGGGGGGTTTGAACAGCCCGGCCCGCTCCCCGCCCTCCGCCGGGACCCCCCGCACGGGGATGCTAACGGGGAGCGGAGCTGGGCACCCGGCTGCCGGCGGCGGGGGGCTGCCCGGTGCATCCCGGCCGCGGTGTCCCGGTGTCCAACGGCGGCTGGAAGTTGGTCTCACTTGAGAAGGGGGAATCCGTGGTTCTCTACATCTCCGGGGCGCTGCAGGTTAATGAAAGAAGAAAACAGCAACAGCGAAAGAAAAGGGAAAAAAAAACAGAAAGTCCCCGGAGAGAGGCTGGGCCGTGAACACCGGAGGAACCGTAATTTATTCCGCTCTGCTCGGTGTGASCTGTAACGATACCTCGTTACCTCGGCCCCGGGGCTGGGACTGCCCCGTTTGTCATTAACACCCCGGCGGTGTGGCTGTCCCCGTCCTCGCAGGGCCTCCCCTGCCTCCGCTGGTGACTTAGGGGCGAACAAAACAAAAATGTGAACCTTAATAAAATGTCCTCCCCGCCCTACTTCCTGTCGTCTTTTCCTGGAAGCGAGCTGCGGACTCTGCCATCGGCGCGCTCTGCGCGGCCTCTGGGTTTGTTTTCCTTCAAGATCACAGTTATTTTCACCAAAACCAACATCTGGGGGTTTTTGCAGCAGAATGCATTGTTTTGCTGCATCCAGGCACTGACTCTTCATTTTCTTTGCAAGTTACTTTTAACCCTTGTGGCAGCAAGGGCTCGTGTCCTGTCCTGAAGCGATGCAGTGACATGATTAAGGTGCTGTCCTTAAATTTATTTTCTTTGGGTTTTTTTCTTTCTGGTGGCTCTCAAGAAGTCCCTGGTGTTCAGGATCTGCAAATCATAAGGCACATCAGGGCAGGAAAGAGCGACATCAGCCAGATAAAGACGGAGGCATAGATGAATTGTACACCATTCCCGACGCTTTACTGAGATAACGAAAACTGAAACTGCAGCCCTGGAGGGTTGCGCCTYATCCGTGTCTAGGGCCTGCCCTGCCTCCCGCTCCCAGCTGGAGGAATTCTCGGTCCTCCCAAGGCAGCCCGTGTCAGTGCAGTTATCGCGGCTCTTCCCAGCTGTGGGTACCTTTTCCTTTCTGAGCGCAGCCCCGCAATCCCCGTTTAAACTTCTGCCTGATTTTCAGGCTGTTCTTTGGCACAGAATACAGATGATTTCCTGGGTGATGCCCCAAAAAAACAGCAGGGTTCCAGGGAGTTCATTTCCATCTGAAACTTCTGGATTGGAGATGATCTGAAGTGCTCCAGTGGGATGATCGTTCATGATGAACTTTCCCTCCGTTCTGAGGTCAATCCTTGCTCGCTGCTGCTGTCACTAAGATCAGCTGAGAAGGTTCTGCTTTGGATTCCTGGAATTGAATTGTCCGGGATTGGCGGCAGGGTTTTGTCAGCAGTGATCTGCCCCTTGACAGCTTGCCAGGGCTGAAGCAAGACGTAGTGACAAAGAGGGTGATTTAGCGTTCTGTTTCCAGTCCTGCCCAAGCTCCTGGCAGTTTGGATACTGTTTTGATCGACGCACCCACTGCAGATTTATGTTGTGTGATTTGTAGCGTCACAACGCACTGTAAAGTTTTCTGCAGAGATAACTCGTGCAAAAGCTTTAATGCTATTTGTTGACCCTGCTGTTATGCCACATATTCATTTCGATACTGAGAATCATCTTGCAGTTTCAGCGTAAGAGTCACGAGTAGCAAGGCTATAATAGCCTCATGACACAGGCTTGCGAGAGAGAACTACGACGACCTGCCTAACCAGGATCTCCTCCGTCTGCGCTCTTCCATGGGAGCTGAGCTTAGCAAGGTACCTCTCTTCCCTTGGAGCCAGGAAGCTGAAGATGAAAGATAACTGTATTTGGAGGTCAGGTCATTGCGTTGGATTTGAATGCAGAAGACGGGGAGGCTGTTGAGTTTGCGTATCGCCAGCATGAGTGTGTCTTGTGTGTCTCACCACAGGCAGCCAGTGAAGGTGGAGTGTGTTAGGGCTGGGACTGCACGAGTCTTGGAGTTCCCAGCGTGATAGATTGTAAGCTGCTGTTTTTGTCTCGTACCACTGTCGGAGCATTTCACTGATGCAGCGAAACCTCTATTCTTCTCAAGCAACGTGCTAGTCTCCAGATTTCGAAAGAGCTGATGCACCCCCAAATTAACTACATATGGTGGGGATGTGCCTGCAGCGTCAAATCACATGAAAAACGTGATGTGAGGCTGCATGTGGGGACAGCCGGCGTTCCAGCAGGGGCTTCAAGCATGGGATCCCCCCAGCAGGCACGCGTGCTCCTGCTGCTGCATGCCACCGCTGCCTCTGCCGTGTAGGGATCTGTAGGATAGCCAGCGGGTCAGGAGCGAGGCCGCTGTGCCACGCTGGCAGCCTCAGAGCACCAGGCACCGTGGCTGGGAAGCAGCACTCGGATGAAGGAGTCTCACACGTGGCTGCTAAAGAGGATCCGCCAGCTGCCGTGGAGGTCAGGAGCAGCCTGGCCGCAGCGGCAGGGGCTCCAGTGAGCTCGTCTGCCTTGCTGAGAAACCTTGGTGTGTGCGCAGGGGGTTTCGGACCTCACAGCTATGTCAGTCCCAAGCCGTACCTCTTCATACCCCTCACGGACACAGCTCTGTTGGCGGCATCCGAAGATGAGGTAATCCCCTTACTCTTTCTTCTCGTAGACTTCCACGATGGGTGAGACCGCAGACGAGCCTCCCACTTCTGCCGTCCTCYTAGACAACTGCCACTTCTCCCAGGTCGTCTTTAACAACGTGGAGAAGTTTTATGTTCCCGGAGGAGACGTAACCTGTTATTACACCCTCACACAGAACATCGTTCCTCGCGGGAAGGACTGGGTGGGCATCTTCCGGGTAAGTGAATACTGTGAAACCAGGTGTGCCGAGTATGAGAAGGCAGCAGCAGGCAGAAACAAACAGCTTGGGCTTTGATAGAATGGGGTTGGGGAATTTTTTTCAAGTAATAACCTTGTGTAATGGAACATCTTTATTGTGCCTAGGGACAAAGTGCCAGGCCTGTTGTGACCTGAACAGCTTCAAGGCTAATCAGACACTCTGGTTATCCTTTCATGCATAGACCACAACTCTTAGAAGTCAGGCTGTCAATGCAAAAGTCCTCCCAGTAACTGATCTATGTGGAAATATAGTCCCATTACCCATACCATAAACATGAACTGTGTGATGCCATATAACAATTTTGCTGTTGCAGGTGGGATGGAAAACAACCCGGGAATATTACACATTCATGTGGGCTCCTCTGCCCAGTGCCGCCCCCAGTGATACGGCTGTGCAGCAACACATCCAGTTCAAAGGTGCGTGGGGAGCTTGGGTCACTCGGGGGGTGTATGTGCACACACAGACTCCCGGGTTGCTGCCACCAATAAGCACTACAGTCGGAATTACAGAATATCTGTAGGACCACGCTTTGGGAGACTTATTTCAAATCCTGTAATAAATCACAGGATGTGGAATCTGCTAAATTCTGCCGTCCTGACTGAGTGACGTTGTTTGCGTTCTTATCACTGGCCCAAGGAATTACTAATGGTGCAGGAACAATACTGAGCTAGGATGTCTCGGTCTTCTGAGGTTCTCACTTTCTGTGCTATATAGTTAAGAGACTTGAATAATTACAAGCTGCATATGAYGGGGTGGTTGTGTTTGTCTGAAGCTTACTACCTGCCGAAAGATGATGAATACTACCAGTTCTGCTACGTCGACCAGGACGGCGTGGTCCGGGGAGCCAGTGTGCCTTTCCAGTTCAGAGCAGAGGCTGAGGATGATATCCTGGTGGTTACCACACAGGTATGTGTCCTCTCTTCCCTGCTTTTTCCTGTCTCTGCTTCTATTGGCATAAGCTCATTGCTAACATGGAGTGATCCGGTAAATCGGATGCCAAGCTAGAACTCAGCAGACTTGGATTCTATTCTTGGCCTTGCAACTCATCTGTCACACAAATTTGGGCAGCGTTTGTATTTCTACCTGCCATTTATCAGACCTGTTTACTTAGATTGTGAGCTCTTTGTGATTGTGAGCTCTTTGTAATGGGGGGCGACTTAATACATAGTGTTTCAGGGCCTTTTGAATATTTTTAAATGAAAATGTCATTTTCATGGAAACAGTCTCCCATTAGCTGGGAGTAAGAGCGTGCACATGGACAATAACGGAGGTGCTGTGAAACCAAACACTCTTATTTTGCAGTRTCTTGTGTACAGCTCTTTTGTTAGTGACTACACCGCACACATGGTCCTAACCTAACAAACTGCAAAAAGCCCCAAACCTCTGCCTCTGCCTCTGAGATGCGTTGAGCATCTCCAAAGATCAGGGGTTGCACGTGCTCGGTATTCAAGAATTGGGTTGATGGTCAGCTTTGGGCAGACTGGGAAGAGCGGAGCAGCAGTCTGGTCTGCGCTAGCGGTGGAAGCACGGGGAGGTACACAGCGTTCCCTTTGGCAGAGCTCGTCTTTCTTTGCTCTTCGCACTATTTGGAAGGTAGCTTTTCAGGGCTTCTGTTATGACCGAACAACTTTGTTGCTTGCCAGGGAGAAGTGGAAGAGATTGAACTACAAAACAAAAATTTGCATAAAGAAAATGAGGAGCTGAAAGCAAGCTGTGCAAGTCTCCAGAAACAAAACATCGATCTGCAGGAAGAGCTCAAAAAGACACAGGTAAACAAAAAAGTTAATATAACAAGTCTGAAAGATGAAGAGGGACTGAGTCAGGTCTTGTTCCACTCTATGCTTCCAGGAGAAAATTAAAGAGGTTTTTCCCCATATTATCTATTTAATCCTTTAGCAAATCGTACACCACCTATACTGTGATAAGAACAATAATGATGAACAAGAGGCATCAGCAGACACAGAAGTCAGGAACATATGGGAAGGGGAGTGTTCAAAAATGTTTTGTAGGCTGTCCCAAAATCGCATTATCATTATCTTTTCCTCCGTCAGTTTTGCTCAGGGCTTAATATAAATTAAACAGGGTCTGAAAGAGTAGCCAGGATGCAAAGGAGAGCTTTCCCTCCTTCAGATGGGCTGCCTGGAAATGTTGCATTTGAGGGATTTTGCAGTTCCAGTGCAGAGCAGGACTATTGCTTGGGTCCCATTTACCTTCTATCAACCTCACTGTGATTTTCAGGAGCTTCAGAATAGTTTAGAGTCTCTAAGGAGCAACACAGAGAAACTGGAGCTGGAGCTGAATTCCCTGAAAAAGGAAAATAAACATCTAAAGGAGCTGGATGACTGCAGAGAGGCAGAACTGCACCAGTAAGTGTATTTACATCAGCATATCTCAAAATAGGAGTTCATGTAAGCACCTTGCCTTTATGGATTAAATTKCTATCCGTGAAAGTATGGTGTGTTTTGATTTGTTCTGAGTAGACTCAAAGAGCAAATTCAGAATGTGACCTCTGACAAGGAACGCCTGGAAACCAGACTGAAAGCAGCCCTGGAACACATGGACCAGCTGCAGGTAGCAAACATACAGCTGCCCTCTTTTGCTTTGCCTCTGACAGAGAACTGAGCAATCTTGAGCGAATACGTGGTGTATGAGTTTCTTTTTTGATTACATGGGTTCTGTAGGAAAATATTAACCTTTGATATGATTTGGCCTCCAGGAAATCTCAAGAAGTCTGTTCTGGAAGGAAGGGTAGAGGGGGATGTGCTAAGAGAAACTGTAAGGATTTTATTCCCTAAAAACATCCCCTTTGCATGCTCATTAAGTTGACCAAAATCAGACTGTTGTTTACCTCCCACTAGCTAAGGATCCAGACAGAAAACACTTCTGTTTTGAAAAACATTCTAAAATTATGTTCAATACTTGGGTGAAAACAAGACTTCTAGGTGGGAGGTATGTGAAAGGAGAAGGTAGACTGAAAATAGCTTGGTTGTTCGGTCTGGGGCATGGGAGACCCAGAACGACGGGCTAACCATCTGKCTAGAGAGTCTCTGTTTTTCTCTTTGTTCTCTGACTTCCCAGACTAGAAGTGTCATGTTGAAACTTAGAAAGCTCCTCAGAGAAGGTATGAATGAATACTGTGTTGTGGTGAATACATCAGCTCCAGTAATATCCCCATGTAACTATTCTCAGTTTCTACAAAGGTTTTAATGGAAAAACCTTTGCAGAAGAAAAAATGTAAGCAGCCATGGGTTCTGGAGCTTTGCCTTCTGCAGCAAAAGGTGCCTGTGCTCCTCACTCAGAGCCGTTCAATTTTCACTTTCTGCGCACCTTTCTTTCTCCCTAGTCTCAAGTGTTGAATTATGAGAAAGAAGTGGAAAACCTGTCTCATATGGACCATGACAAGACAGAGCAGCTTGAAAGTTTAAAGGAAGAGAATCGCCAGTTACGCATGACTAGAACTCAGCAGGTAAAGCCTTCCCTGGGTATCAGAGTGCTTGGGGGACCCGGGCGGAGAGGCTGAGGCATCCYTGGCAGCGAGTAGGTACAAATACTGCTCAATCTGAACGACAATCTAGGGGATTCCGTGACAGAAAGAGAAATGTCCCTGATGGCCTGGGTGTCCACGAAGGTGGTTCTGTGGACACAGCGTCCGACAGATTCTCATAGTATACATATATTCTCGTAGTATACACATATGTTTTAGTTTTGGAAGAAACACCTGTATAACTAGACATTGTAATTCTGATTCTCTGTAGCAGGAAAATTCAGTCTCTGTCTTGATCTCTTTTGAGTCAGCTCAAGGGATAAAGGAAATCGGTGGGAATTCAGGATTGATATCTGGCTGATTGCAAATTGTTGCATCTAAGCGAAACTGTTTCAGGACTGGGACTTACGGGTAAATAAAACAAGTTATCGTAAATCTGCCCAAACTACATGCTGTTAATTTTACCTCCAGCAGGAAGCTGACTAGTAATTGGTGCRAGGCAGCAACCTGGCTGGTCTCCTCTCTGTTATCTTTTTGTCTCTTTCTCATCTTCAATATCTTAAATTCAGCATTTAATAATCAATAAARTAGATGCAATATGTTCAGAATGCACCACAATAAGCTGTAAACGATACAAAGTTTTTGTTCTGTAGTTTGGTACTCTGCCCCACATCCTTCTCTGACACCTCTTTGCAACTCTGCATGTGAAAATCTGGGATTTCTGTGCAGAAAGAGCAAAATAAGGAGCTTGAACATTGCATGGAATACTTGAAGGGGACGGTGGCCAAGCTCTCACTTTGTCCCACTGTCTGCAGAATGAGCAGGTGCCCAGCATTTCTGGGGGTGCAGCTGGGGAGATGGTCCCAGAAGCGCTGAGCACAGAGCTCTGCTGGGTTGTGTGGAACCTGCTGGTGCCTGTGCAGGGGAGCTGAGAGTCACCGACAGCACCGTTTTCCACCTCCTTTCAATTTGCAGAACCATCACAATTTCCCTGTGATGTTGCAGATGACTATACGTATAACAAATTTAAGTTTATGGACAAAAGGCTTGCTTTTCTTAGGTAATTTCTGCAGACCTTTTAGAAGTAATCCACAAACCTCAGCACTGGAAATCACTCCTTGAAGGAATGTGAAGGATGTAAAAGAAAAGGGCAACGTGCTGTGGCATTTCTTTCTGCTGAAGRAACCATCATTGGCAGTGACTGAGGCCGTCACATCATCTTTAGCCTGTTGCCCTGAGTGACCTTCTAAAGGTCCTTCTCTCTCTGTATGTGCTACTCGGGAAGCGTTTGGAGGCTCTGCTCTGACTTTGGCACTGAAAATTAGATGCCTAAAATAGATGATGTGATTACCTCCGCTGTGATGCCAAATGTTCAGGATTCTTAGTGACACTTTGAGAATGACTGCAGAATCCCTAAGTACTCTAGCTTATCTAATTTACCGATTTAATTCAAGAGTCAGCTACAAGATTAATGCCTAAGGATGTGYTGGCTATCCACCGTCAATGCAAGTCTCACAGCACCAGGAAACCTGGCAGACTTGGGTAGCTCTCACCTGCCAGGGTGGATTTTTCAGCTGTATGAGTTCCTTTTCTTCAACCTCCCTCTTTGTTTGACCTGTCATATGTCCCCTTCAGAGGTCATGTGTCGTCTCGCATGTTGTAATGAAAATACAGGGCGTAAGTGAGCGGTGGGATGGAGATATCCTAGGTGACAAACTATGAAATGGTAAGACTCCCATTGAAAGTGAAGGTTTATTTGTTGGAAATAAATGCAGCAGGAGGCAGCTAGTATATGACAGCTCCAGTGCTTGGAGCTGTCATCGTTTTATTTGCCAGTTTCCCACGATTTACCAAGTAACCCTCTTCCTTCACAGCAACAAAACCGYGACTTAATGAAAGAACTTGAGGAGCAGAAGCGTTTGTTTCAGATTCTGGAGGCAAAAAAGAATGAAGCTGATGAGGAAAATCAGGTGAGAACTTGGCACAACTCCCTCGCCTTTCGCCTGTATTGAATGTGACACCRATCTCTCGGTTTAGTGTTCAGTTCCACTAACCCTTCTACCAAACGGATCACTGATTGTGCCTGCACGTGGACCATCACCTAAAGGCAGGCTGTCTACGTACAAATGACCGGGTGCGTACACTCACAGTATGTTGTTGCTACCACGACTGTACAACCTAAGAGGAAGGATCCAAAAACTTGCACCTTTTCCTCCCCACCGCAGGATGGACTGATTTACCCATAATAATAGCATGGGGGTTTTCAAAAACTCCTAATGTTAGCTTAATTCTGACACCGCTGAAATGAATGGACTTACTCGTTTAAATGGACGTAGCCTTTTTGTCCAGTCTAAGCGATGACTGCTCAGTTTTGGTCCTTATTCTGCATGACTTCAGGATAGTCTTCTGTCTTTTAAAGTGTATTACTCTATTGTGATCATCTTGTCTGCCTTTCTGAGCAGGCCACAGAATAGATCCTTGCCCTTCCTTACCTCACTTTCCCATTCAGTCCAGCAGGACTAACACTGAGCTACCTAAAAGAAGTTCAGAGCGATTTTGATTCTGATATGAGAGGATCTATGTTAATCCAAAGCATGACTTTTCTCTGAAATGGTCTCCTGAGCTTCTGGAAAATCATTCTGCYCTTCTGTCCCTTTGCAGAAACTAAGGGAAGAGAATGACGGACTCCTGAGGCATCTCTCAGAGGCTAGAGAGGTTTCTTCCTTCTCTGTTGTTTCACAAACTCAAGCTTCAATTCCAGCTCGTGAAGTAGGAGACCTTCTGTTTGGAAATCCATATTGTGGTGAGATTACTTGGCATTCTGTCTTAAGCCGCAAATACATGGCAGTTAGAGTCTCAGCAAATTATCTTCCCTTTCAAACTGTAGAATGCTGTAGAAAAGACATTATTAGCAGCACCTCTGTGCAGCTTTCCCTGTGTGCAGATGACTTGGCAGCTGCAAAATGCTGCCAGGTGTTAAGAGTTGACTTAAATGATCAGCTGTCTGTTCRTTTTCTGCCAAGAGAGACAACTATTAGCTAGTTTATTCAGCTGTGAGACAGCTAGTTCTGTGGCTTATGTCCAGTTTCCATAGTCCTAAATATAGAGGTTTAGATCCAGAGCCACATCCTCATGTTTCAAGACTTACTAGTTATCAGCACATTACATTGTTAATCATTTTGCTGTGGCTAAATTGACGACTTCTTTTTCTAGCTGCAGGAGCAAACCTGGGGGCAGGAGCTGCAGACGTGGTAAGTAAAGTGGACACGACTGGACATGAATTAGTGGTTTATGGACGTGAATTAGTGGTTTGAAATAAACAGCTCCAAGTTCAGCTCTGTAGCCAATTGTCTACATACTGGTTTAGCCCTGGTAAGATAGCGGACAACAAAATGGAGCCGCGTATGCTTAACCTGTAGAATTAATTAGTTGTATGTCTTAAGGTAGAGAAAGGAAATTCTGTTGACCCTAATCTTTAAGGACCAGCTCTTGGCAGCATCTGGTGTCAGAATGAGCAGCATGCAGCTGCTAAATACCTTATTTCATACTGGAGACATGGCCATGTGCTATGTAGGCTGGAAAGTTAGAGTACCTCTCACAAGCTCTTGACTTTTAAGTGCTATTTAGAGAAGCCTGGAGACATTTGAAAACTTGAGAGTGTTAAAAGTCAGGAAGACGTGTCCAAAAGTGATAATATCTGGCTACTAAACTTTTCTGTTTCTTCTCTTTGAATATAATTTTTAAACTGACTTTATTTGCATTTGCTTCGTACTTCAGGCTTCTATAAGGAAATGCCCCATGTGCGATGAAGTATTTCCTGAAGATATTGAAACAAGTCAGTATGAGGCCCATGTGCAGAGCCATCTTCTGCAGTGCCCACTCTGCAGTGAGAGCTTTGAAAAGTCCAATAAGCAGGTGTTTGATGACCATATTTTTTGTCATGGCCTGGAATAATTCTGAATTTGTATCTGCTCTGTAGAGTAGGTGGCAGAGGCCACAGTTTAGAATAGACCAAAATCACTGTATAGGCTTAATTCATGCTAAGATCACCCAGACAAGACTGACTATGCCACTAGTACTGTAATTCTGAGCTTTCTGTTCCACGCAGCATATGACCAACACATAGATCAGGTCAGACATCCGCATCCTGAAACTGAATCACCATCATCAAACTTAAGTCCTCTGTCTTGGATCAAGTATATATGCTTGTTAAAAGAGTTACAAATCCTATAATTGGTAATTTAGTTGAACGTGGTGCCAGTTCTTTAGAACAGGATTGGCCGTGGCTGTTCATTCAGGCAGGGATCCAAGTGATGGGCTGTAGCACAGCAGTTTCCTGTACTTGGCTGATACATCTCTCTTATAATGGGTTTATTCTGTAATACAGCACTGTGATTGCTAACCAAAGACCAGAAACATTTTATAATCTTTTAGGATCACACCTTCACTCCTGCTCAGCTTCTGGAATGCAGAATTAATTATTAGTAAGTAAAAAAGTCTAAATAAAAATACATCTCTTCTTTCACCACCAGTCATAAAGCAAGTGAAAGAGACATATTTACAAAGAGACCGAATATCTGTTTGCAGATCTGAAGGTCCAGGGCCGTCCTTCCARCAAAGCAGGCAGCGCAGCTTTTTCTAGGGGAGGCACATGCACTGTTTTCTCCATCCATCTCATGATGAGGAAAATCTGAAATTCTGAAACAGGGAAGGTCAATATGGTGTGGAGCCCATAGAAGAGCAGTAGCTGAGTTGTCTTGGCAGCACAGAGGATAACTGGTCTCTCAGTCAGAAGCCGGGCATCCTCATTTAAAGGAAATTATGAATTTGGATTATTTCTCTTTTACGTTTCTAAACCTTCTTGATTTAACAAGAAGAGCCTGTTCTCAAACCAAAACATTGTGATTCAGAACTAAGTGCCTTGGGATACTACAATGTTTTGTGCACAGATGATCCAGTTACTATTTTTATTTCTGCTTCAGGATTTTCAATTTATGATTAACAGCTCTTTTTTCCATGCAAACACATATGGGGAAAGGTTTATTATCCAGCTGTATGAGACTGCGTTTCCTGCTGAATATCTGAAGCAATAGAAAATCCTAAGAAGTTTACATACAGTTTTAAGAATTTAGAGTAACAAAGACTTCAAAACGTTTTACTGTTTTGATTCTACACAAACTTTTTATCAATCTAGGTTTAAACAGAGTATTTCTGTCKTGAGATGTACTATACTGGTAAGGGTTATTTAAAAAACCTGTAAAAGAAAATAACAGCAAACAAAAATAAAAGCTATATGGAGAAAATCTTTGAAAAAGATGTCTATGTCTGTTCATTCTTAAAGAAATAAATTGGAGGAATCAGTGGGGTCTTAAGGGAGCTATYTGCAGGCTTTCATTTACTTGCTGAAGCTTCTGTCTAACAAAGTACTTAAGCACGTCTCTGAATAACTTTTAGCATGCACCACCGTATCCCTACGGGTAGTGAGACTGTTTCTGTGTAACAGAAATATTTAACTGTTTGATCCTCAGTGGCTCCTCACAGCATGGGAATATATCCTGAAGGCCAAAGGATAGTATGGGATAACGAGAACTAATCAGGAAAGTAAAATGAGCTGTATGGGATCTGTTTGTATGGGATCTATATCCGTTCCCAGTAGTGCTGATCTAAAAACCTAGAGCTGGCTGAATTTCTTCTGTGTCACAGGAATGCCCGGTGTACAACCCCTTTTTTCCCTMGGCTAGGAGAAAAAGCTGAAAACCTCCTCGCTCGGGATGATAAAATATTATTTAAAAAATACTTGGTATTGTACATGTTTTGACRTCATTGATTACTAGTATATCTCAACATTCCTGGCATAGCTTTATCCCAGTTTTGATAATCAAACATTCCATCAAAATGAGGCTTATTTTTAACCGAACACTTGYTTCCTCAGGAAAAGTCCCATTGTTTTTCAAGAAAATGCTTCCCCCCCGCAACCTTTTCCCGTACRTCCTCATTCTAAATTACATTTTTTTTCTTTTACTGCTTTGCATCTTGATAGAAGCAGATCAAACGTGTAGAGACACAAAAGCGATTTGTACTAAACCCCTGGTAGTTARCCCAAATGCCAGTTATCAGACCTCTTTCCTTCCTATACCGTTGTTAATACTGGCTTTAGCGGCTCGTACCCTAAACCCAAACCCAGTCACCTGGGGTTAGAGTTATGCGATGATGCTATCTGTGGCCTTGAGCTGTCGGTGCCCAGTGTCGGTGCCCCCGAACTGCCTCTCCATCCCTTTTACACTGGTACCTATCATTTTCCACTTGCCTGCTCCTATCATTTCTACAAATCTCGGAGCCGATGTTGAGGTGCCGGCCCTGGGACACAGGCAGCAAGCGGGTGACCGGCAGAGGGGGTCAGACTGCAATAAATCTCATGAGGATGCTGGCTTTTTGAAGTATTTTAAGGTATATCATTTTTTTTTCTGTAATAATGACACAGATTCAGACTCCCAGCCACATACTTCGGCCTGATGCAGGTCATACCTTCCCTATCCTGGGTAGCCAGGGACCAATTTACCCCTAAGCACAAATTACATCATATATTTTCTGACCAAGTTTTCATTTTGCTTGTAATTTACAGCATTATTTATGTTACTGCTGCATTTAGCCTTTGGAATCACGAGAGGTTTCAATCCTATATGGTTTAATACAGAAGTAGCTCAATTGGCTGATAATTAGATATAGTTATACTTTGGATGAGATCCAATATTACATTGATATGTATTGGATAAGGACCTTGAAATAAATTTTCAAAAGGGACAAGTAGGCGTTTGGCACAATTTATATACAAACTCATGTAGCATCTGAATGGACATTCATTATAAATGTATCTAAAAGGAAAAAGTCATACTTTGTGGGCCAAATCTCTGTGAATATAGATCTTTTTAAACCTTTACAGGGCTTATCAGTTTGGTCCAGCTTAGGAACTGGCCCAGTTTGCTTTCCGTGAGTGACCCCTGCTCCAATGCAGCGTAGCATTTTCTGTTCTCTCATCCAGGCAAACCCGCTCAGCCTCAGAGAGCTCTTCTCCCTTTGCTTGGTCCTTTTGCTTCTCCCTCATTTTTGTCAGAACCTTTGCCTTCCTTTTCCAAGAAGCTGGTTCTCCCCTTGGGCTTTCTCTCCCATTCACGCAGAGTATATTTTGAATATACCTATCCATGGCACAGAATTTTCCAATTAACAGCTATGTTTCTGCATGTGTARAATGCAAACCAGGTGATAACATCTCTCAGCTCCAAAGACACGCTGCTAATTATGGTCACAGAGGGCATCACATACTGACTGATGTCAGTTCGTTTCATGGAATGACCATTGTTTTGCCTGGGAAAAGTTATTTTCAGTGCAGAAAAAAGGAGACTGGCCATAAGGGAGACGATTACAGATTCCGGATTCCCCAACTATTTCAGCCCTGAAAGTCAGAGTATCTGGGAGGCTGCTGAAATAACGGACTGGTGGCTCAGCTTCTTTCAGAAAGCGATTCCCAATCGTACAGCCACAGTCCCCTTCCTCACTTGGAACAGCCTCTTTCCTCCACCCATTCTTCTCCTGGTTCCTCTTCATCTATCCAGGTCTTCTTTCCTCTTCCTGCAGAACAATTTGGACCTTCAGCATCGTCAGTCTCCTCYAAAATCACAGTGCAGAGGTTCGGGGTGCGGACGAGGGGGAGGCAGAGGCATGGAGCACGGTCCGTCCAGCAGTGCTGCCTCTCCGTGCCTTTCACCCCGCGGCACRCAGTCTGGGAGCTCTGCTGCTGCTTCTCTTCGCTTCACCTTAAYGAGGCTCCCGTGGAAGGCAGAGGAAGCTGAAAGGAAATAAAAAGATTCCTGACAAAAGGAATGTAAATAGACAAGATGCAGGTGAACAAAGGAGGAAAAGGAAAGCCTCGTGCAAGCCAGCAATTGAGTGGTTATACTCRGTAATCAACTTGTCAGTTTGATTTTAAGACACAGCAGAAGAGATCGATAATTCTTTACAGCAGCATAATGCACACCTAGGGTTTAAAGCGTTCTGATCATCGAAGTCCTTATTTCAGGGATCAGTCCTGTGCTTACTTAGTAAGTGGAGGTGCTTCTGTATTTGACATGTCAATGATGGGAAGGGGAAGGGAGCAGAGAGGGGAATGGTGGAAAAAAAATGTTCTAAAACGACACTTAGACAGACTGCCACACTGGTTTAGGTGGGACAGGTCAGAAAAATCTGGGGAAGGACATGCTCACAGGCCCCYGTGGGACTGAAAAATGAAGATACTACACTTACGCAGAGGGGATTTTTGTCGCTTGTATTATTCTGTAAGGACGCATATTGTTTGTCTTTGTTCTGCTGCGGAGATCCAGACTGACCTACCCCTGCTTGCACAGGAGTCAATGAGTCCCTTTATCTCTAGTGCACTAGTACAAATAGAGAGTGCTTAGTGGGTATATAACGGCACGAAATCCAAACGCTGCCATTTATCACCCTCTTTGTCCTGAATTAAATCACTAGGTGAAATGCACTGAAGAATCGAACCTTTATTGTTTTGTTGGTGAAAGGATTGGGTCCCAGAATTACATCAGTTGTTTTCTCTAAACAGCTATTAGCCTCCTCCATTATACTAACAGAACTGGTTTCCATCCTCTGGCTCATTTATTCCAAACCAGCATTATTGAAGTGAATGGGGTCTAGGCCCTGGATATTAGAAGAGCTGTTGGTCTACTCATAAATAACAAGTTGTCAAGGATTTTAATGGAAACCCTTAGAGTGCTGTAAATCTGTGCAGTTCTGCCTGCATCCCTTCCCTCATTTCCATCACAATATCACTCCAGTGGGACTGCAGCTTGCAGCATGTGCCAGGCAGCCTAGATTGGTAGGACACGGGGGAAGGAGGGGGAAAAGAAAAAAAAAAAAAAAAAGCTGGAGATGGGGTGAGGGATTCAGAACAGTTGGTACTGCGGAAGCATCTGCTGGGTGGCCGGTTTCGGAGTCACCTGGCCTATTCAGCGTGGCGAGGGGCAAGGACTATTCATCCAGGGGGACTGGAGAGGGGAATAACAGAACCAGGGATGCTTGTGGAATAAAGACGGATGTATTGCAGTTTACACTTCGCTCCGTTGGTCTGTGAAGCAGTAAATCTCGGCAAGTAGAGGGTTTTGTTAGGTTTTGATCACAATTTAAGTGGTAGAGCTAGTGCAGCGGTACTGCATAGACTGTCTCTGGCTGTTAGTCAAAGAGGACTTTCCTTTTCAAGATGAATTTTTTTAACCTTCCTAGCCAGTCCAAACTACCTTCAGGCAAAATTTGACACCGCATCCTGATCCAAATAGCAATGGTTGTGTAGTTCACCGGATCTGGCCAGAAACTCGGTTACTACAAATTATGCCCCTTGACCTGCACTTAGTCATCCCCCAAATATCTGAGCTGCCTGCTCAGATCATAGCACCCTGCTGCATACAACACAAAAGCCTTCTAGGAAGGAACTTGAGCTCACTCGTCCATTCCCCGTTGGCTACATGATATTATGGAATATACTACGATTGGCACAGCCCATCCCACTCACAAAGCAGACAAGACTGCATGGGGCCCTATTTAAGAGATCGTGTGGACTCTCTGCCCTCCGAGGCGCCAGAGCTCATTGAAATTTGTATGCAAGGTCAGTTTAGGCTTAAATGTAGGCTTGCACCCTGGCTTACCATGTAATATAAAGAAAAAATTACATTGGTGACAAAGTTTCTACTAGCCTCAGAGTGCCCAGGGCTTATAGTCTTATATAATTACTAGTCTGGCACTGAGAGTCTAAAATACAGCAAAGCCATCAGCAACACAGATCCTAAATTAATTACTTTAAATATAGCTCCTTTCACTTTACAACCTCACATGACAAGCACTGAAGAAGTAGGCCTTACGAGACTTATGCTCTACATAATTAAATATTACCCCTATGTTACAGACAGGGAAACAGTTATGCAAACATGAAGGAATTTGGCCAAAGTCACTCAGAAAATTTGTGACATAATCCCCCTTTCCCTCGCCAGATTTAACATTCATTTTGAGAAAGGCTGAACAGCACAAGAAGTGAGCTGGGATGGAGAAAAAATGGATGGCTGCCAGAAGGGATTGATGCCCTTCAGACTCCAGGGAGTTTTTAACCCTTCCCAATGGTTTTCCCAGCCTGGAAAACCTGGTGGGGTTCATCAGGCTGTACTTCTCCTCTACTGATCCATAAGAGATTTGCCAGTGGGAGCAGCTGCTTCGAGAGTGAGTTGATAACTCGAGCCCTGAGGCACTTACATCTGTACGTCTCGTCCCCTGCCTGCTTCCCTTCCCCAGTAACAGGATGAGACTAGAATATTGCATGCGCTTTTCTAATGTGTATTCCTGTGGGGCCTTGGTCATGATTACGGCATCTAAATGCAACCAGAAACAAAYAGTGACAATGAAAAAGACAAAAAAGATGGTTAGCCTGAAGATTCTGAACATGTTTTACACTAAAATYGTTTCTATTTAAAAAGTTGCAGTTTCATAAGCCATACAGTGTAGTTAGTTCCCTTTTTAATAGCAGTTATAGTATTTTTGAGAGCAGCTGCTGCACATGTTATGTAGTACAGCTGAGAGCGCCATATGGATTTTTAATTCCTAAGAGTTATTACTTGGTTGTAGCAGTATATATGAACCCACGCTTGGCTTAATGGACTCATTAGACTTGACAATCCTTATAGAGGGCTATTGTTAGGATAGATCTGATCCAAAATGTAGGAAAGGTTTGGAATAGGGGCTCTTCATTATATGAAACAGAGAACATCGGTATTTTTTTTAGGTAGCTCAGTGGTTTTTACACCTTCAGGAAGTTCYTTCTCTGTTAGTATAAGATAATTTTAATTACCTGTATTCTGTCTTTTCAGAATTATACCTAGAAAGCGTGCCTTGAGATGTTATTGTTGCTTTACACCGGAGGGTTTTTTAACAAATTAGGCAAAATGGGGACACTCAAACCTTCTTGCAAGCTACCTACTAGAAGGCCCCTCTGCTCTTAAAGGAAGAAATCTTGTAAGAATACTCAGAGTTACAACCCTAACACATATTTTAGAAGAGACATTAACTTCGAAAGAGATATTAAATCATATTTCTCAGTGAACTTTTCTAAGACAACCCCCAAACATCACATTCTTGCCCTTTATCCTAAAACATGTGGCCCAACGAGAGACAGAAGATAGACTAGATGCATCACTGCGGGATCCTGAATGAAAATTTCTTTAGACCCAGTAAAGGCTCCAATCCTTGTGTTTACAAGCAACAGAAGAGAAAAATAAGCTGCTTTAATGTAGAAGCTATATATACCTATATATCACTTGGATGCATCGTATTGAGTATGCTAGAGATTGTTCAAATAAATCTAAGGAGCTCACTGGATCTTTAATTCTATAGAAAATGGTGGAAAACTCTTAACCTTATGACACATATCAGGACTGTAAAATTTAAAATGAATTCTAGTAAATCTGCTGCTGGCTGCCATGGAAATGGAGCAGGTTAGTTTAAAGGAATCACTATCACAAAAAAAAAAAAAGAAAATGGAATCCGAGCTTATTTGTGTGTGTCGAACAATTAGCTTAGAACAACCTGCTCCATTTTTAGCCATCTCAGTCTGTTTCCATGGCAGCAGGAACTGAATTCATACAACTGTTGCAAATTCTGGATGTAAATGGTGCTACCCATTGTGTCAGCAGCACCAACAGACTTCAGAGTCTAATTTCAGCTTCCCAGAGCTGGTAATTTTGTTTTGTTATAGTTTATTTAGGATTATTTTTGTGCCATTTTAAAGATTTAAGACAAGATTGCCCTAAGATCTGTGCRCTACCATTAGCCCAGAGTTAGGGACAGAGCCAGTACACACCAATCTTCAAACTTTTGGCTGTTTAAAACCRAATCCTGAAACCCCATCCAGACAACCAGCTGCGTAGGGCCTCACGATGAGGTTTGTCGCCTCACAAATAAACTCGATGGGGTGATCCTGTATGCCCAKTGCTGCTGAGGGATCAACATCTGGCTCTGTCAAGGACTTTGCGATGTTGTGTCACCTGAAGCTGTTGTGGGCCTCGCACGCACTCGCCTCTCTCCTCTCAGCCCCCCCAAAATCACACGCCGCAGCGGCCCAAAGGCAGAGCCCTCTGCTGCCGGCCCTCCACACGAAGCCTGCCCGCAGAAGGGGAGCGAGGCTCTGGGGTGGGGAGCGGCTTCGTACCACAGGATCCCTCCCGGCTATGGGGAGAGGGGACAAATCCTGTCAGGAAAACCTCCCCTCCCCTCCCCTCCCCTCCCCTCCCCTCACACAGCCCCTCCTCAGACAACACCTCCCATGAACCCCTGCGCAGCCTTGGCGCGCCTCGTGAATATTCAAATCAACCCGGTCCTCACAGCTGTGATTGGCTGAGACCTTTCAAATGAAGCCACGCCTCCCTTCACGAGGCGGGACCGTTAGCGGCCGTTTGCTTGGGGGCGGGAAAGGAGRCCGGGAGCGCTGGAGTGCGCATGTGCAGCTCCGGCGCATGCCCGTGACGCCTGCGCGTCCTCCTGTTGCCCTAACAACACCTCCCCCCCTCCCCTTGCTGTGTTTATCCAATCAGAGACCCTCCTGCCGCTTGGCCCAATGGAGCGGCCATATGTTAATAAAGGGGCGGGGCGGAAGGAGGATTATGCTGGTCGTCTTGCCCAATCAGGAGGCGGGTAAGGGAGGGGGTTTGGTCCCCTCAGCCGTCTGGCGGCTGCGGGCCTCKCCCCGCCGTTTTCCCTCAGCGGCTCCCCGAGGCGGGGGTCTCGCTGCCCGGCAGCCCCGTGGAGGCACCTGYCCTCCCGGTTCGGCCCTGCCGGTGCCTCCGCGTAGGCGGGGGGGTCGCGCCCCGGTCCCGCCGGGTGCGAGCTCCCCTTGCTGTAAGCTCAGCGGTGCCTCCGGGCCTGCTGAGGGCGGTTGTGGCGGATGGCGGCCTCTGTAAGGGCGCTCCTGGCAGTCGGTTCCTGCCTGGGCAGTCTCCCGCCGGCGTTGAATTAGTGCCAAGTCCTGTGTGGCGAGTGCAGGGCTGAAACCTTGGGGGAAAAGTGCCTCAAAAGTTGCGCTGTAGCCGTAGGTGGGTCAGCTGGGTTGTAGAGTCTGCTCCTGGCACAAGGGTGGAGCGTTGGGAAAGTGTTTCTGTTGTCTCTTGCGTGGGGAGGCCAAAATAATTGTGGTGTAGTCGATTCCTGGAGGACTAGTAAATTTACATTTGCACAGGGGTCACAGCATTATTTTAATATATCACTTGAATTGTTAGAAATCAAAAGCTTTAGTGTCCGYGTGTCTTGTTTTGCACAAAGTTTGGCAGCCTGTCTCAGAATTCCCCCATTGATGCAGTTGACTTCAGACATGTGCTACCACTCGTCAGTCAGAGTTATGTATTTATTGGCGCCAGTGTCCCCTGTTGTTCTAACACTTGCTCTTTGAGAGTATGTACTATCCCTAATGTTTAATCTTCTGAAGTACTAGCTTGTGATCGTTATACATATTTCTCTCATAATGACTGAAGTTAGGCAAGAAGTCAAAACTTAATAATTGKCTGTGAGCTCTTGCCAGTATTTTCTGGATTTGTGCCTTGAGAGAAGGACATGAAGAAGCACTGTAAATGGCTCTGTTCCCAATCCAAATAAAGCATTATTCAGAGTTGTATTCCAGGAATCTTTGTTTTTCACCACTCGTCAGAAATACCAATGGAACTGTTTGTTATAGCAGTTATTGCTAGCTAGTATGAAGCTTCTGAAACAGTAAGAAATTGCCAGTTTATTCGGTAATCATTTATGACTAATTGCCCAGATTATCACCTAAAGCAGGCAGTTTGTAAATAATACATCCACAGTAAGCAAAAGCAATCCACCTTGATTGACTGCCGAGGTCTAATTGAACGGCAGTTCTACATCTCCCTCTGAGAMCAAAGAGAGAGTTTGAAACTACAAATCTTCATTCTCCTGAAACTGCTTCTGCTCTGCCATGCAGTGCGCGGAGCTGCTAGCAGGTATGGCTTCTGAGGAGCAAGAGATAACGAGGAGYGAACAGCATGCTGGACAGATTATACCGTCTCAACGCATCGGTTAATGGAAATGAAAATCAAGTGCTTATGAGTGTGAGTTGGTTAGGCTATATGCATATGATGATCCCTTTATTGGTTTTTTTGCAATCAAAAAGGTGAAGATCAAATATTTGTTTACGGCTTTTTTTTTTTTCCCCCTGGACTTCTTTCCCCAGGAAATTAGCCACTTCCCTGGAAGGAYTGAGATCTGTAGGAAATATTTGCTGGGTAGGAACATGGGCAGGGTGGTAAAGCTCTTCCCAAAAGAATTCAACTTCTTTCTCAGTGTCTTCCTGCAGAGTAAGCCCTTCTTAGAGCCTGACTTTCTTCTTGGCACAATTATTTTTGGCTATCAGATTTAAATTCTATTATTTGCATATCAGAAGGGGCTAACTTCCAGCATATTAGAAGCCTCTCCTGAATACTAGGCAAAGATTAATATGCTGGGCTAGAGGAAAGCAAATAGTTTTCTCTGTTTGAAATTAGTGCTGGAAAAGAAATCAGGAAAAAATAAGCAATTGTCACTTAAAGCTTTTTAAGTGCAGTGGGCTGAAGGTAAGTAGTCACGATTCTTTAATCTGATAATATTCTTACAATCCTATTTGCTGTTACAGTTGAAGTTACACTTTTGCAAAATTCTTGGGTAGTTTGAAAACCTAGGCCTAGAAAATCTACATTAGAAAGCAACTTTAATGCAATTATTTCATAACTTTTGTAGCGTCCCTCTGTTCTGTTTCTCTCCTCATAGTTATGACAATTTGTAGCCCAATTGCTGACGAAGGAAACACAAGACTGACATCTGTAAACTGGACTCTGGCTGTCAGGGCAGAGGCATCTTCATCACCAAATCTGAGAAGGACATAAAACCTGGACAGGATGTGATCTGCCAGCTCTACGTCTCAAGGGTAATCCCTCCATTCCATGTTTCAAGATTGCTGCTTTGTCACTGAGCTGGTGTTTTAATATCCAGTTTAGCCTTGCCTTGATGTGGTCAGTCAGCCATAAATAGCATTCACTGGTCATTTTCTTCAGATTCATCACCGTCAAAAGAATTCATCGCTGTCAGAAGAAAAATGTCTACTTTACATGTTGTTCTGCAAACTCTTGTTCAGAAATGGCTTCTAATACTTTGAAACAGAATCACCTTGACAAGAATTCAGGGCATTCAGGGTAGATGAATTGAACAAGGAAAACTTTATCCCTCATCGGGGAATGAGCACTTAAAAGATACTCATTTTTCATGAGGCCCATTAAGCCCTATCGTCCTATTCCAAACAAGTGTCTCACCAAAGTGTTTTTGATTGACACTTTTAAGTCATGTCCCTAATGAAGTCTAATATAAAAACTTCAGTAAGCTTCTAGTTGTTTGGACTTCCAAAAATTTGAGGAGCAGAACCTTAATTTACTTCGGCTTATTTTTGACCTTTGGACACACTTTATTTTATGGGCTAAGTTTGTTTGACTTTGCGTTGACCTCATTGTTATTTTCTAGGGACTGTTCCAAGGAAAGAATGAAAGTCTATGAATGTCTGGAAAAAATAGTAAGAGATGAAAGGGAGGACAAATGGAGCCTTCGGCTTAGAGAAAAAGAAAGTAGATCAGATCCTCTTGAGCAGGAGATGGGGTGGACTGACCCACAGGCTCCTTTTCTGTTGTTAATGTTTCATTCCTTCAAACATTCATGCTTAAAGTGAACTTCTTAACACTTGCTGAGCTGTACGAAGACCAGCTACGACTTTAAATTAAGTGGAGAACCTGCAACACTTGCTGTAGTGCAGACCCAAGCTCTAGTTTGATCAGTGTTAGGGACATACACCCCCGTAACAGACATTTACAGTATCTTTCCCAGCTGAGCGCCAGGCTAGACTACGATAGAAGCATATCTGGCATAGAAAAGAGTTCATCAGGGACATCAGCTAGGCTTATTACCTTTGCTATAGCAATTAATGAGTTACCAGTGTTGTTCATGTGTTTCAAGCAAGTTTAGAAGCAAATCGGCTTCGTGTTCTCCTTCCCAGCCTTTTATTCTTGGTAGATTTAAGTTTGATCTGAGGATTTATGTGCTGGTGACATCCTGTGAGCCTCCGAGGATACTTGTCTATAATGAGGGCCTTACACATCTTGCTACTTCAGCATCCTCTGACCTTTTGCATAATAGCTTGGTAAGTAAACAAGCCTATTAGCAGAAGTTAATGACAGTTCAATACAGAGCAACCAGAGATACAGAGAAATCATAATGGTTCGACTGTCCGAAGCATCTTTCTCTTGAGAATCTCTAAGCACTTCATAAATACTAGTAATTCATCTTTGTAGTATCTGAGTGCCATAAATAAAATTATGCGTGAAGTATGTGAGCGGATTCTGTAGTAGAATACAACATGTGTTATATTATCCAGATCAGTGCTGCATACAAGTTTTAGCACAGTTAGTACTTCTATAAGTACATACCTAATTAATTTTTTGTATTATTCTGGTACTATTTTTCATAAAGCATTATTGCGGGGGGGGGAAGATAGTTACAAGAAAAAGAAATCTTGGAAGGAAAAAAAGGTTCTAAATGCTAAGATATTTTGGTTTACTTCTTCATGAAAAGAGGTTGTGGCTTAACTGATGGCTGGAAGAGGTTCTGGTATGCAGTTCTGGATCATTCCAATACAGAATTATCTCTACTAGTAAGTGGTTGTAGAATGGGGCCTGACTGAGAAAGAGGGTTATCTTCCATTGAAACTGCTGATTTCTCAGAAGTGATGGAATTGGAATGCTGATGAGATTGCAGTGAAGTGAAATTGAAACTGTTGAGCCTCATTTATTGGGTTCTTTAGAGTAATGGTATCAGTATAGGGCTGATCATATTTAGTGCCATTAAATCTTCTGTGCTTAATTAAGATGCTTTTTACATTATGCAGTGTGACCAGGATCATGTAGAGAAGAAGGGAGGAGGCTAATACCTTTCTAACCCTGCATCTTGTTCATTCATTTACAGGATAATGTATGCATGCATCTGACAAATTATTCCATTAACAAGAACAGAGTTAATTCTGCCAGAGAGAAAGACACTGGTAGTAAGAGGTAAGAGGGAGAGAATATTTCGAAGCTACTCCCAGAGGGGGTAGTGTTTACCTTTTCTTGTACATCTTCATATGCTTGACTTAAGACTTCCAAGCATTTGTATGTGTTTCCCCAAGGCACTGTATTTTTTGCTGTTGAATAAATCAAGTGAAGAAACTCAGAGGAGTAACAGAATTGGACACCAAAATTGGGAAGAAAGCTCCACAGAGGGGAGTTTGTACTTCAGCTTGACAGCATACACTGGATTTGTTTCAATTTTTGTCTTGGGATTAAATGCTCGCCTGCTTTTCCTAGGTACACTGATTTGTCTAATAAGATGTTACCACTCTCCAAACTTTGCTTGTAATCTTAGATCATAATGCTATAACAATTCTACATCTTCACTGTATTTTTTATCTTTGTCAGATGTGATAGTTTTATATTAGTTTACCTAGACATATTTTTTCCTATTGCAAGTATTTCTCTTGTGATGTTCCTTCCGTGTTCTTTCTCTGTAAATACATCAGCTGCAGTGCTGTGATTGTGCAAGGCATAACTCTCATAAAATGATCCATGAGTACATGCTGCTGCTTTACATTTTCCTTCCTAAATCCCCTCCTGTGCTAGTAAATGGGATTGCTCTAACGCAGTAATAGTTTGAGTGACAGAAGTTTCCAAGCATGAATACCAGTTATAGTAGTATAAAGAAGCTGTACACAGATTGAGCTATTGCAATATTAGGTTCGGTTGCATTTGTGTTTGTTATCAAAGTTTCTAATATTCCGGCCTTTCTAGGAAACTGTCCTCTTTTAATAACTGTATGCAGAAATATGGCTGTGATACCAGCCAGATGTGGCTGCATATAGCAGATGTTATTATTAAAACATGGATAACAGCACATGCTATTAAGAAACATAACTATCACATCTGCTCCCCCAGTTACACCAGCGCAGTGCTCACTTTGAAAAACAAAGTTTTGATGTTATCTTGAATCACAAATCCAAGGACTAGTTGCCTGAGGTAGGAACGCTGATAAGAGTCTCTCCTTGATCCTGCAACATGATCATGTATTAACTGATCTTTTTTTTTTTTTTCCCAGCCTGTTGGTTGCTCTCATCAGCCTCTTCCTTACCACCAATTTCGGATTGTTTTGGCTCTTTGCAGCTCTCCTGCAGGGTTCCCGGAGCCGGATGGCTGGTGGGTGGCCGGCAGAGGGGGATAGACTACACTGAATCGGTGGAAAAACAGTGACTGTGCTCCCGGACACATGCGGGGAGTGTTGCCTGCCTGGAGGAGTCCTCACCTTTGTGGCCAGCTTCACCCCAGTTCTTTGCACACAGAAGTATTTCAAAGTTATCCGTTACCCTCGGTGGAAGTTACTTGGTCAAGGAAGGGGCAGACTGTGGTTCTCAGAGCACAGTAAGTTAATGCCAGTTCCTCCTCTTCTATTCCCAGCACATACTAGATCGGTATCAACTCTGCATTCAACCTGAGGCCATAATTTCAAACTGATTGTGTTACTTATTTGTTTCCCTCTTTGCAATATATATAAAAAGCAGCTGCCATCAATCTACCAAGAACACGCTGGATAAGAAGCCTTTTTTTCCAGCTTAACTGACTTGTTCACAAATCCTTGTTGAAACCAGCAGCAAAACTCCAGATTTCCTATGTCAGCTCTGAGCTTAGATGCTGGGATCAAGCACAGTGCATCCCCTGACCTGGCTYCACACATCTCTGTCATCTGTAAGATACGTTCAGCTTCCTAATACACCGTACGTACTGTGTTCTAGGTAGCCACCAAATTGCATAGGAATTCAGTTTATATGCAGTTTGAGGCAGGTAGGTGAGGGATCTTTTCAGAAGGGTTTTCACATCAGCAATTGTATTTTATCAGTCCTAGTAATAAAGGCAGCGGGACCAGACACAGAGCCCAGTTTGTGGGCTCTGCTTCCTGCAAAAAGTTCCATGCAAAGGGATCGAGTGGGCTCACAYTTTCTCCTTTAGCATTTCCTGGAGCCGCACAATACAAATACAGTTCAACCCTAGGCGAGCATGGGTGACTGAGATTACACCTAGGATGTGGTACAGACCCATTCCTTCAGCCCATCTGTGAGCTCAGATATGCTGAACGATGTTGTCTCTGTTGCTCCAGACGGGGTATGATTTTTAGCAAATGTCAGGATTTGGAGCCACTGGATGGCTACAACTCCAATCCAGACCCAAGAGATCGTGCAGTACGTGGTCATCACCCTGCAACAGATCAGAGACCCAGATTAGCAAGTAAAAAACACTCAGAGGACTATATTCACAGTATTTTCTCTGTTTTCTAATTCCAGTCCTCTAAAACCTTAATCTCCTTATGAAATACTCAATGGCTTGTGGCAGCAGCACACTAACTACTGACACAAAGAATAGCATACTGTGTCCTAAGTCATGAACAGTGGAAGCTACAAATAAATTTGAGGACAAAGGAAAAGGAGGAGGAGAAACTAGGAGGTAATATCTATCTGGCCAAGAATGGCCACCTTGCAGAAGTCTTCTGCAAATAGTGGGTGCTAGCCAGCCAGGAGTGAGCTGCATTCAGTGAAAAATGGTGCATTTCCGTGGGCCCCATCACTTGCTAGGTTTGACTTCACACTGGAGTAAAGAGAGATGTGAGTTACTCAGCAAGTGATTTTTCTTCCTCTGACTCAGCATTGTATCCTCGGCATACTATTTATAGATGTTAAGGCAAAGCATTGAAAGAGCAAGAGATGCCTTATTTTAATTTAAAAATGATTTAGGAATGAAGGATTCAACACTGCTAAGAGGGGAACCAATTTGCTTTGTGTGCTAGATGATTAATCAGCAATATTCAGCGTATGATAACTGTCTCAGAAATGATGTATTGACTTGGTAGAAGCTATAGTTAGAAGGGAAAACCTTGAAGGTGCTAGCTTCTGCTGCCTTCACTTTGACCATCATGTCATTGTCRTTAATGGGGACAATGCAGGACAAATATACTGCCAGGAAGAGGACTTTCGGGATCTGTTTTGCAAGTTCTTCAGCAGTCCCAAGCAGGGGTTTAATAGAATCTGTGGAACGAGCTGGTGGGGAAGGGCGTGCTTTCTTTCATTGGATGATTTCTGTGCATTTCCAGAGCACGTCTCTGTTCTGCAGCCTTATAGTGGTAGTATGGAGTAGCTGGTCTCAAACTGTGATGTCTTTATGAGCAAGGGCACGTACGTTGCTTAAAATGATAAGCRAGTACCACCGAAATAATGAAACACTTCTCTGCATGCGGGTTTGTAGCGTGGAAGAGCAAGCTAGTTTGGGAACGCCCTTGTGAAGCAATGTCTGAGCTATCTTTAATTTACTTCACTGAGAATTGACAATGCACGTGCATCTCTGCCTTAGCTATACCACTTCCAGAATCTGAGCTAGCTTGGCCTATCAGCCTATAGTGTGGACAAACCATTAATCTGCTAATTGGTGTATTTGCTTCCTTATGGGGCTTGAGCAAACCTCCACCTCTAAAATTTYTGTCCCCCCAAATCAGAGAGATCCTCTCTTCTGTAGACAATGTTGTTCATCAGGAACTGACAGAACCATTTTGTTGTTTCTTCTTTTAAATATATTCTTTGGCAATTGCTTCCATTTTTACAGCTTTGCTAGCACATAACATCCATCAATAGATGACCAGTGAAAATTGCCATTAAAAAAGAAATGTCAGGAGTTTGTGGGTGTCCTGACATGAAACTGTTCTACTGGAACTTGATATATATATGCTTGCTATGATGGTATCTGATTGCTGCCAGCTCTTGTTTTGCTCAAGCGAAAAATCCTTTGCGAAGAATGCCGGTGTGGTGTCTGATCTACTTAGTGGAATATAGTTAGTGAGGAAAAAAAAGTTCTCTGTACTGAACTTCAGCTGAGTGCTCGCACCACATCTTGAAAATTTTCTCTTCACAGGGCAAGATATGTTTAAAACAAACCTGTACATTTATGACTCTTTAAGACTGTAAAGAGCATAAAAATAAATACATTAATGTGGTATAGCAGAGTCTCACTTCTCAGGCTCATGAAAAGTGAAGAGTGGAAGAGGCCAAAATGAGGAACACCAACTGTGATCTTGTAAGTCTGGGGGTTTGGCAGGGCTTGTTGTTTATATTGCTCCATTGAGAGTCATTCATTTTGCACTTAACCCTGTTCAGAGAGCACTCAACTACTCACGGATATGCCCTTCCTTGGCCTAGTTTTCATCTGATTAGAGGCACAAAGACCTCATGTGTCTGACAAATTGCTTCATTGGATAAGGCAATTTCTTTCTCGAGCTCAATTTCAGAAAATGTACATTTATTCACTACATATTAACAAAACTACAGATAAGGAGGCACTGTCCCTGTCCAAAGCACTCACAACATCTGCCTTGATAAAAGAAGGATTTGAGGCTATTGTTTCATGTTTCTTCTACCAGCAACAGAACAAATATAACCCAGTGTCTTCATTCTGCCTGATCTTCATCCTTGTGTCCGGAGCCTACTGCTGTTAATTGTGCCAGTTCGGTGTTCAGCACTCATACATTGAATGTCACCTGTGGAATTATGTTAGGAAAATGCTGGGGGAGAAAAGTWTTGGGTTTTTTGTGATTTTTAACAACTTTGCAGCACTTTCCAGATCTGCAGAGGTCGTGACAGACGCTGTTCAATTGTTTTCTGTTCAGTTGTTCACTGTTCAATTGTTTTAGTTCAAAGTGGGCAGTCACTGAGGGAAGGTGGGAAATGAGCAGCTGACTGAGCAAGGGATGAAAACCTCTGCCCCAGCAGAATAGCAACATGAAACAAAATTAAAAGGTAACCAGTGTCTCGTCCTCACTGTGTTTTAGCTCATTTTTTAACAGTAGTCAATTCCATAACATAGACTGAGCTGACGCTCTGCATTTCACTGACCTCAGCAATGTTGCACCAAGAATGAATTTAGTCCATACCATCAATCTGATTTTGAATCAGCTCCTGATACAAGCTATTTAGCCTTGTGAGACAGATGTGTCTGCGTTAAGGAAGATAATTCCAATGCAGAACATCAATAAAATATTAATCTTTTCATATATTTTAATAGAAGTTTTGGTAGAAATTAAGCTACCCACCCCAAGACTGTTCCTATGTAAAAATACGGTACAACGTAAGTCGCTGGAAACGACCACATATATGACATGCAGTTAATCAGGTCACTGTGAGAAGGATTATGTGAGCCTGGAAAGGGGTCATGAGTTGCCTCCCTGCTCTTTTTCTAGTAGCTAGATTCTCAGCACAGTGATTCACTGCCGTGTGAGTACCCACACAGTGGAAGGTAGAGAGATTTCTGAGTTGAAAGGAGATCTGCTTGCAGGCGGAGGAAGAAATTTCAGTTTTTCCAGAGACCCTCTAAATACTGGAAGAATATTTGAGCATAAAGGAGAAAGGAGAAGCACTTGTTCAGCATAATAACTAAAGGTTGAGGGGCAGCAATCAAGGCAATTAGTACCTCTTTCTTTTATCCTTCAGTTCTGGAACCAAGCGTGCATGAAGAAATGAAGCATGCCATATTAGAAACACTGCCTGTACAAAGCATCGCTACTGGATTGGGAAAATATGGTTATGACGACAGTGTTGTGGGTAGGGAAACTGAGGCACTGAGCTTGTTACTAGTTGGCAGAGACGGTCATCTGTGTCACTGGACCTCTCTGGACCTTCCTCTGTCACCCACAGGGTGAGGAACAGAACCAAATCTCATTCTCTCCGATGTGGAGTAGATCATTTTGATGGCTTCAGCCTGGTTTTGCTTCCTGCTCCAGCTGTTGAAGGCACAGGCTTGGATCCGATAGCAAAGATAACCCTTAGGGACTTTAGGTCTTACTGATTCTTGGACAAAGTGTGAGATCCCATAACATTCATTTCTACAGCCTTGTTCTGACCATCTCAGAGTTCATAGCGAACCTTCATGGTGCTGTCGGATATATTCAGGCYATCAGTCACCTCTTACCTTTTAATTCTGAAAAAGTGAATTTCATTGAGCTATTCTTTTTATTAGTCATCTATTTTGACAGCAGAATCTCAATAAAAGAGGTTCTATGCCTACAAAAGGAAGTTTCTGAGCTGTACAGTTCTTCATTGTGTCACTGTGGAAGAAGAAAAAGGATACAGAACTAATTCTTTCCTTTTTTGGTTTAACAGTGATATCAATTTAGGTATTAAAATGGCCAGATTTGTAAATGTAGTCAAGAAACAGCAAATCAAAGCAGCTAGTTTCAGAACAACTGGATTTTTGAAAGTTCTTCATTGTGCTGTGTGTGGTCCTGACCAGTGAGTTAGGACAGGGTGGGATATCCTTGGGAGCAGGTGCACTGGGAATGCACTTYTTATTTAACAGCTTAAATGGAAGCTGGCCATTTCTGGCTTCTACATAATTGCTAAATACTTAAAAATCTGTTCCAAGCTGTTACAAAAATTTAGCCTTAACACATAATCCCACAGATTGTTAATACKTCTGAAAAATCAGATTAATCCAATTAAATGCCCAAATGAGAGTTAGAGTCCTTTAAAAATCTGATCAAAAGAGACTATAGCAACTGCATCTTCTTATTTAAGTTGAGGAAAACCAGCCAAGYTCATATTACAAAAAAAATAAGCCACTGTCCGCTTGGTCTGGCTGCAAAGCACATTTTCAATAAGTTTATGCTCTAACAAGCTGTATCAGTTTCATCTCAGTAGATCTGATGGTTATTGAACAGTGTTCAATGTTCTGGAGGGTGCCAGGCACATAATTGTTTTTACAACACTGTAAAATGAATCAGACTGAAATTAGTGTCACTCAGCAGAATCACTTTCCTTCCCTTTAAATTACTTAATCTGAGGGTTAATCAAAAAGAAAATGAAGTTTTGACACTGCCCTTCAGCTAAGGGCAAGTACAGGTTCAGTTGTCTTCACTTCATTTGGCTAGGAAGAYGTATTTTACAATATCTGCACTTGTCCATGTGGCACTTCCCTGCGGCTCGCCCCAGGGGGAGGCAGGACAGCGCTGACTTTTCAGCGCTTCCCACTTAAAAGTCAAATTGGCAGAAGGAAGCTGATGCCAGTTCTTCATTTTAGCTCCTATGAAGTGGGAGCTAGCGAAGAGGAGTTACAGGGAAGCCAGGAAAAAGGGTATTTCTGTGGGGAAGGGCCCCGCAAGAATAGGCTGGCAGCTTCATCTATGATAAAGCCCGGAGACATTCTCACCCCTCCTTGGGTGCTGCTTGTGCTCAGGAGCTGAGGAGGTGCAAACGGCTAATATAGCTCAGATACGCCATTGTGTACAGATATCAAATAGCATCTCCTTGATTTCTCTGGTATAAATTGGCTCCTTGCTGAGATAAACCAAACCTCCTTTGTTCTGCCCACTTTGAATTGTGTATTTTGGAAGCAATTCCAGTAAACGTCTCTGCCTTGAAGGCTTTCAGGTCTCACTGTATGTGACTATTGCTTTGTTCTGATCATTCACTGTAGCAGGTTTATTATTTTTCACTCCATCGTATTTTGTATGCACGCAGGTTTCAGTGGCATTTATTAGCAGCATGTTTTTAGAACAACGTCTGCCTGATGAGTTATATCAATAACAGCTGGGCAAAGTAAGATGATCATGAGCTATAATTATTATATACAGCAATACTGTCAACTAAAGGCTCTGAGAAATGATCTAGGCTAGAGCATATCTGTAGTTTCAATAGTGCATAATCCCTTTGCAACAATACAATTATGCAAAATGAGATTAAAGGGTTTATCTGCATGTGAAAATTGCATCAGTTTCCATTCATATTGCTTTTCAGCTGGTGTAGATAATATTTGCCTTCTGATAGCTTCATTTCAAGAGCTAGTGGCACAACAAGCCTCAGCTTCCATTTTTCCTACTTCCCCAAAAGAAATGGGACAGCGGGGGCATTTTGGTCCTTTTGGGTTGAGTTCAGATAGTGCCTTTGTAGACAACCGGTCTGCTAAGGCTAAGCTGCTGAYGGTCAGTCCTCCTCCATCCTACAAATGACCATCAGTTAATTCAATTTTAATACAATCCTATCATAACCATAAGCTCTTGCAATCCAGCACAAGCCATGTGGATAACCTGCTGCAGGGTTAGGGCAGGGCTCTCAGGATATACCCACGTAACAAATAGAAACGTGAGTGTAGCAGCAGAAGACATACCCACCACAGCTTTAGTACGAGTAACAATAGGAGCAAAAMCAGAATAACAAAGGCTTAACACAGGTCAGGAGCCAAAACATTTGCTCAGCATCTTTCAGGGGCCTGTAATTCCAGCTACCAGCCTGTATAGGAAGGTACAAGTCTCTGCTTGTGTGCGTGGAGGAGCTGTGCTGCTCCCAAGGCACATCCCCTCTGTTGGGAACATGTGATTGGGATTTAATTAGTTCCAGTGCATATGGGATGGCTTCTTTCATTACGGCATATATCTGAAGATTTATATTCTAGCAGAGACAGGGAGGGATGTAGCTCGTGGAGTGCTCTGACTCCTTTCTTGCTGAAACTGTTCTAGATTTCCTTCCCCACAGCAGAGCCAGAAAAGGCATTGTGTCTGAAATTATTATACCCAAGAAGTGTAGGGATCAGGGGGAGCCAATACAGATTGTTTAGAATGTCCAAGATAAAACCCCTCTACCTTTAGAAAGGATACCAGCCGTTATGGTCTGAGGAAAATGTCTTCTCTACAAGCAGTAGAAAAGGGGGAGCTCAAGAGAAGAGACGATTACAATAAACCAGCCATGAGGAAACAATATTTACTTCTTAATCTCTTTTCTTAAGCAACAACCGATAGTGTTTCTGACACGTGTTCAGTAATGAATGGAAAATATGAAGCCACTGATGGCAATGTCACACACCCTGCTTTTAACAGTTGGGGCCTGGGTGCAGAAATACACGATTACATTAAGTCGCAGGGGTGGTAACATTGCTCACAACCACCCAGGACCAGCAAGCGGCTTTTATTGCTCTTGGCATTCATAAAATGATCTGGCACTGCCTGATGTCTTGCGGTACGTGACTAGTCAGCAGGAGAAGTTGTACATAATGACAGCGGAGAGGCAACATTAATTGTGAACCATCTGTCAGGCGGGTGCTTCGGAAGYGCTCTGATGTGGTGTGCACACTACGCACGGAGGGAGAGCCCAGATCTGCCTCTCCTGGTGCATATGAAGTGATGTGGGCACAGGTATTGAAAAGTCTAGATTATCCTGGCAGTGGGAGGAGAATGACTAGCCAGATACAGTCTCCTGCTGTGTGGGTGTGCCGGTGTATGCAAATGGTCTACCTCTTTTGCCATAAAGAAACCGGTCTGGACGATGTTGACAGGACATTTGTCAAAGAGAATGACCGAAAATGTTTTTTTTCAAGGACTTTCTAGCGTGGCAGTGAATAACTCTGGCATTGTGAATCTTTTTTTCCCTATATTATGCTTTGGAAATCAGAGTTATTCCCCCACTGCATTGATCAGCAGCAARGATTGGACAAAAATGAGAAGGAAGAACATAGTCTGAGACCACCAAAATGCTCAAGACAGGTTCCGCAGGGAGGCTGTGAGATACCCCTGCAGGGAGCTGGAGAGCCGCTCAGGTGTATAGCTGTGTGCCGGGAGCCGAGTTCATCAAACCTGCAGCTCCTTTGAAAATTTTGGCGCTGGGTGTTTCCATATCCAGACTTTTAAGAATACCGTGCAAGCTAAAAAAATCAGAATTCTGAAAATGGGGAATTTTTGAGTGGAAATCATGATCTATAGACGACTCCAAACAGTGCATAAACACCTGGCACGAAGACACGGAGACCTGTCTCTGGGCGAGAGAAATGTACCTGTCAGTGGGAACAAGGAAAAATAACTTAGGTGCAGACAGAAATAAATGGTAGAAAAAATCTCTAGTTTGCATATAACTTTCCTAATACCATGCACGTGTGGTTTATTCTTTAATTTAGGATCGTGCTGGAGTCTGTTTCATTTTTTACATCCTTACAAAAAGGATGTAAAATTTTTACATCTTTACAAAAAGAAAATTGATTCTCCTTGCTGGAGGACAAGAAGCTGTAGAGATCGCCTGGAAATTAAGTTGTGAAAAGGTATAAATCGGGTTGGGAAAGGTTGCTGAAAGATGCCTTATTCTATTTCCTTTAACGTTTCATGAGGGCACGATTCAACAGGGGAAGTTTTGGGTTTTTCCCACCAGCCCCAAGGGTCTGTCCCCTGTTCACGCCCGGGATCTCAAGGACCCCCGGACCCCCTGGGATAAATAATAAGAAAAAGGAAAGAAAATGAAACCGAAATAAAACACAGTTTCGCCGTGGAGGTGGCCCCAGCTGAGTCGTTCACAAGCAAACCTCTCCCTACATCAATGGCTATATTGGCACCTTTTGGGGCACCTGGGGGGCACCTTCAGTTTTGGCTCATTTTTTAATAATCCGGATAATTAACGKAAACCAAAGCAGTTGCCTTCGCGGGTGGGAGCTCGATGCCTTTGTCAGCCCAGGAGGGAGGAGAGGAGTTGGTTATTAGCGGGCACCTCCCCGCCTCCGAGCACACCTTCCCTCCCGGGGGAGGGTTTTGGGGGGGCGAGTGCACCCCCCAAAGCCCAGCGGGRGCTGCCAGGCGCCCGGGGGAACCTCCAAGTCGGTGGCACCAAAACGGGAGAGGAAAAAATCATCCGTTTTCCCAGGACAGCTAAAAAACAGGTAACGCTGGAATACTGCAGAGAGAGGAAGGGAAAACCTCCTCTCCCGTGCGGGGGGAATGAGGGTAATTCCGGCAACGCGGGGGCTAAGTGAGAAAAAAAGTTTTAAAAGAATCTTAACCGATTTTATAATTATTTCCTCAATTTGCAGTGCTATTTCAGTACTTTCCTGTTGGGGKTTTTTTTCGTTTGGGGAGAGGATTTTTGCGTTTTGACATGCACTAATAAACGAAGGGAAGGAAAGAAACCTTTCCGATCCGCTGCGTGAACTGCGGCAGAGAAAATGTGTRTTTGTGAGTTCAGTAACACGGCGCTGCCCCGACGGCGGCTTTCCGCCCGCTCCGTTGTATGCGGGTACAGGTATTAAATAAAAAGACCGTCGGGATGATATTTTGTTAATTATTATTATAATAATACATATAATGCATTGATATTATAATATTTATCAATATAGTTATTACTGTATGAATCTTACCAATACTAATTTAATGGTTGATGTTAATATTTATTCGTATACTTATAATATATTGATAAACGCGCTTCAGTTATTTAAACCTCTCAGGGAAGCTCTCAAAGCGGGTCTTGATTACAGTTGCAGGGTCTTAATTAACACATCTCCACGGGCCAGAGTGGAAGGCGGTGGGTTTCCCCCCGTGGGAAGCTCTGTGTCCCGAGCACCGGGAAAACCAGCAAGTGCGGGGAGAGGAACCCGGGTGGAAAACGGGCTCGGGGGGGGTCTCTGGGCCGGTGGGAGTCGATCCGGTAACGGGTCAAAAAAAATAAAGATCCGTGGAGATCTGGTCACGGTAATAGTTCCGGCTGGTGTGCAACAGAACTCGCCTGAGGTGTTACTCTGCACCGCAGCGGCGAAGGGAAAATACAAGGAATTTCYTGGCTTTTTAGGGAAAACGAGTGAGAAAGACTCGGGGTGTTGATGCTCGTGTTGACACGAGGTCTGAGCCGTGTAACGTCCTTGCTGCTCTGCCACGGTCCCTATTTATCCGGAGGACGTTMAGAGCAGCGACTATTAAACCCTTTATCCCGCTCGGAGGCAATGGAGGTGCGTGTTCCTGTGCCTCGACCGACCCCGGTCCAGGGGCCGGATTTATTTAGCAGGGACAGCTACCTTTAACCGCAACGGCGGTAAACTTTTCAGGCGTGATTTCTTCAGTCCTAAAGCATCGACAAGAATTTCTTCCTCTGCCGTCCCGACCCCAGCTCCCGGTCCAGCTCCCCCCGGTGTGCGCTGAAACCTGCGGGGTTTTGAACCGTCTCTTGAGTGCAAACGGCCTGAACTGCCTGAGAAATCCCCGCTCACCCCCAAAGCCGGCGGGGCTGGGGAGAGGAGCCCCAATCCTCCCTCCTAGGGCGGAAAAAAAYGGGAGGAAAAGCCATTGCAAACGTCGGACTCGGGTAATGTGGTCTCCCTGTGTTTTGCCCTTTGGAAAAGGATGGAATTATGTTTCTGCAAAGCAGAATACAGAGCATCCGACCTTGTCCTTCTCGTAAACCAACAATCCCGCCATTGTATTCACGCGTGGGATGAAGGTAGTCCGGCACTTCTTGTAAACAAACAGTTCACTCACCCATCSACTAATACTTGGCGTTATGTTTTCCACCATCCTGGCAAGTAACGTTTGGGCGCCAATTAAATCATTCACAGCAACGCGTTTATTCCCCAAACCAATTTAATTCGGCATCAGCTGGTTAATCCGAACAGCCGGGACCGTGTCGCGGGGAAGCTGTGAATTCAGCATTGAAAATGCCAGGAATTACCTGGATTTGGATTTCCATTTCCGTTTAAGGCTAAAAAGCTGTTTAGGTTCCCGGAGCCCCCCAAACCCCAGTAGCAGCCCGGGGGGGGGGAGGCGGGAGGTGGCTGCGTGTCTCCCCCCGCCTTCCTCCCCACCCTCCTCCGCACCGGGCGGCCCCAGCCGCTGCCCCTGCAGTAAGGAAGGGGGGGGAAGGGGCGACCTTTGAAACCCCCCTCGCCGCTCCCCCCCCCCCCCGGGCACCCACCCACACCCGGTGGGAACCCAGGAGCCCTGCGGGGAGAACCGGGGCGGGCCCGGCCCTTAGGGCCACCCTGGGGAGGGGGAGCAGAGCCGGGGGCACTGGCCGGGGTCCCTGCCCTCCCCGTGGGCTCTGAGGGGAGAAGCGGGGTCCAGGGTGCAAACGGTGGGAAGCGGAGGGTGGGGAAGAGCCGCCACCGGCGGGGATGCTCGGGGGGCTTCGCTGCCCGCCCCGTCTGATTTACTGCGGGGCTCCCCGGCAGGGTGAGCGGGGCAGGCGAAGGAAACCAGGGCAGCATCAGGGAAGAGGAGCTCTGCGGCCCCAGTTTGGCCTCAGAGGGTTTCCCGTGACGCACATCTCGTGTTGTGCTCTCAGTCCTTCCCTATCGCTCTTCCCACCTCACGCTGGGATCTCAAACTGGATTCAAGGGCTGAGGGGGGGACAAGGAGGACACCCTGCTCTCAACCCTTGAATTACAGAATAAATARAAATGTGTAAAAATGCATTAAAACCCACCAGGGTGGGGATGTCTCTCCCTGTCCCCCACGACGCTGCAGCCCAGGGCGCGCTGGAGCTCGAGGCCGGTCCAGGCGTGATGCTCAGCGCCTTTCCAAGCTGCATCCATCCGTCCTCGCTGGGAGTCACCCTACGCCGCGGTGCAGTGGGCAGGGGAGGCAGGAGAGACCTCCCCGGCCCTGCCTGGCAGCGGCAATGGCAATGGCAGTGGTGAAGGCAACGCAGGGACCGTYTCCCAGGGGCTGTAGTAGTCTCTTGGCAATCTTCATCACAAAGTCTCCCAACACACACTTGCAACGGTCTCTGCCCTGCCTGGGCAATGCTGAGCCCAGCCCTGTGCCTGTAGGTAACCTCTTTTAGGCATTATTGATCCACCACCAGGCTCAGGAAGGCAGAAGAAGCCTGAATGAAGCACTTGGCCGCTTTCTGGATATACACAGATCCCTCCCTGCAGTACAGGTGAGAAACACACAAGATTCAGCTGGAAAAGCAGCAATGCTGCACCCTGGACACCTCCATGGGGCATTTCCACATGGCTGTGCTGAGGAGGTTCAGATCCCCAATATTTTACCTGCTCTGAAGACCTTTGCCCCAAAGGCCTGGGGAGGTTTTTTGCCATGAATAGCAGGAGGCATAATTCCCATTGCAGCGGTCACCGCAGGCCTGGGGACATCAGTCGCCGTCCTGCTGGCCTGAGCACCAGCCTGGGACTAGGAGCAGCCATCGCTCATCTTGCCATGATTTATGATCCCTCCTACTGAGCTCMGTGAGACTTCCCTGAGCGTAGGACACGAATCAGGCGCGTGAGTTAGGCCCTGGCCCTTGGTGGAGATCGCCATACCAATGGCTCGGTCCAAAAGACAAATGTCTCATGTTTGGATTTCTGCCCTAGGGAGAAATCTCTCATGTGCCAGAGATATCAGAAAAGAGAGCAACAACCCATCGAGTGCAGCAGAGCTGYGCTGGAGCAGAGGCACGGTCCAGCCTATAGGCTTGCCTATAGGTTTATGCTATAGGGATAGGGATTCCTCTGGTCCCCACCTCCAGGCTGCCCCATACCCCGRGTACCCAGCAGTGACATGCCTGGTRCAGCAGAGCTGCTCCTGCCCTGGCTGGATACCACCAGATTCGTCTCCTGCAGGGTAGGTTTTTGAGAATAGGCCTCAAAATCTTCCTGATTCCACCAAAAATGTGGCTCACCTCCAGCCCCTCCATGCACGTGGTCAAGCTATGCCCCCTCGCAGGCTGCCTGCGGGACCCACAGCCGGCTGCAGGCTCCCACTAGCAGTGGAGGGAGCAGCAGGGAAGCGCAAAGGATCCCGACAGCTCCTACCAAATTAAACATCAGAAGCAGGGCTTAAAAACCACGCACAAAGTAACTCCCCTTTTCTCCCACAACAGCTGAAATAAATTGCTTGAGCTGAGCAGGAACTTGGGGAACACAGAGTTAGTCCCTGGTGCGTGCAGCAATGGGCGCACACTGCCGGGCTCGGCGCCGACGGGGAAACGTGCTCAGGCAAAAGGGCTGCTCTGGCTGGGCGGGATGGACGGGATGCACAGCCACAGTGTACAATGCACGTATACACACGTATAGGGGTGTGTGGAGGGGGTGTGTAGAGAAGCACATTTTGCCATATTTAAAGGAAGGGCGTTTGAAAAGCTGGATTGTACATAGAGCCAACACAACCAGGGACACCCAGCTACATTTATGTGGCTGTTTCCAGGTCGAGGATGTGCAAACATCTCTATCTGCAGTAGGCAGAGAGATAAAACACAAACATATTGTATAGTACCTTTGTATTTTGTCTCTCTGCTCCCGGGCAGGAGCATTTGCTCCATAAGCTGCACCCAGGCCACATCCCCTCCACTTCCCCCAGGCTTCTGCTCTCTGGGTAAAGCCATCGCCGGCTCCCACCACTCTTATTCCCCTCCTGGAGGCAGGAGCAGGGTCAGGGTTGGTCCCCTTTGAGGTTTCAGCCTCCCTGGCCAAGGAGCTCGGGCTGAGGGAGGCCAGGGCTGCAGGGGAGGATGCAGGAGGTGGGAAGGGGTCTCATGGAGGGGTATTTTCTGAGGGAGTGGGTGGGTTTGGGGCTGGGAGCAGGGGGCACGGGCAGCTGCGGCCTTTGGGGAGCCACCACGGTATTTCATTTTCCATTTTGGCAAACAGGAGGGGGAGACCCAAACTGGAGGTTTCAGGTTGGACAGCCAGGGAACGACACACCGGCGGCCTGAAGTGGAGCTCGGCCTCTGCGTTTCTCAAAGGGAAACTAAAAGGCGAGGAAGGAGCCTCCAGTCAAGCCCGGGGAGGAGAGAGGAAACCTGGGAGGTGCAGGGACGGCAAGAACCAGGTTAAACAAAACACCCCGAGTTTGAAATCACCCCACATTTCACCCCAAAAAGGGGGTGGGGGGTCAGAAGTGCACTGCAGTGATTGCGGCGCCGGGGCTTCAGTGCAGAGCGGGGATAAAAAGAGCAAAGAGAAGTCAGGCCACGCTCTCTGTTCCCATGCCAGCTGATTCTGTTCAAAGGATCCACGAGAAATGTGCTATAAAGTACAGATTCTGGCCCTCCAGGCTTCAGGGAGAGAAATATTCGCACCTACATCCCCCGGGCTTCCGGGGATGCCTGTGGGGTGGGAAAGGAGGGGCCAGCGGTGAAGGGAGAAAAAAGAAATAAAAGATCAAAATGTTTGCCTTTATTTGATTTTTTTCTTCCCAGAAATATTGCCAAAATCAGAAACCAAAGAGCTGGGCTCCCTTCCAGACCCAGAATTCAATTTTCCAACAATTGATTATTACCAAACGTTAAGTCTTTAAGTAGTTCCAATTTTTTTCCCCTTCAAACTGCTTTGGGGTTTGGGTTGGTTTTGAGGTTTTTTTCCTTGTGTTTTGTAACGACGGCCTCAAATTCAATTGCTTAAAAAAATCGCAGACTATTAAAAAGTTATTCCACAGCTTTTTCAGATTCCAGATGGTATAAATACTAAATGGATCCTATCGAGAATATAATAAAAGAATAGTTGCAAACTAATAAGCGCATTTGATAATTTAAAGCCCGATCATAGAGAGGAGAGAGGAACTAGTAAAAGAAAACAATTTTTTTCCTTTAAAAAACCCCGTTCCTCTTGCTTTATTGTCACCTTAAATATTGCACTGAAATTTTCTCCGTAAAATTGTCAAAGAACGGAAATCTTAATATCAGTTTGGAAGTCGCATTTTAAACCATTTCCACGGCAAAGCCGGCTCGAAATTTTCCGAACACGTTGAAAAGAAGATGAACTGAAGGGAAGCGAGGTCTTAAAAGCACGAGRTACGCTGCAATTTCGGAAACCGGTAATGCCTCTAAATAAATTAGCCGGAGTGCAGGTTTTTTGGGGGTGAAAAAGGTGAATTCCTCCCCGACGCTGCTCCTGCCGGGGCAGCATCCGCGGGAGGCGGAGGGGCGGCTGCGGGGGCTGAGCCCGCCGGCTGCCGGCCCCCACGCACCGGCCTGCCCGAGGAGTCCTTGGGAAACGGAATAAAATCATATTTCCATAAATCGGAGGTTCCGTACCCTCTTTTATCGGGGTGTCTGTGCGCGCTGGGCTGGCCGAGGGCTTCTGCCGATGGATCCCCCTCCTTTTTTTCCCGTTTGGATTAAAAAAAAATACATAAGAGGAAATAAAGTGACACAAACTACCAGGAAAATCTGCAGCAAGTCGTTCTGTCCGCGGATTCCGCTCCAGCCTCAACCCGGGACATCTCGGGAGCTTCTCCCTGCAAAACCACCGCGGGGACCGAGCTCTCCCCGCGGCCGTGGGGGCTCCGTGGGGCGGCGGGGCCGGGGCCGCCCCGACGGCCGCCGCCACAGCGAAGCCCCGAAGTCAACAGGCTTTTAACTTTCAACTTGGCCTTGACCTCCGGATTAAGCCCGACCTTTCTGTGGAGGAAGCGGGGTGAGACGCGGGGGAGCTGCGGCCCCGTCGGCAAACACTCGCCCGCCCGCCGTGCCCCATCGCCCGCGTTATGGGCTGGTTCAAAGCAAATGGGGAGAAGGCAGGAGCAGAGGAGAATAAAAAGGGCATCAAAGAAGGAGTGCAGTCGTTAAACTACGGAAAGGGAAGAAAGAAGCTTTGAAATCGGAAAGGTGAAGGCTAAAAACACACGGATTTTATATTTTTTWAATTTTTTTTTTTCTCCAGAAAAAGAAAATCATCCGTTTCGGTGAGGCTCCAGGATTTTTAGCGGCCGAGAAGTGCCGAGGAGCGAAGAGGCAGCTTCGCGATGCGGTTTATTTCTTTCCCTCGGAGAGAGGACGAGGTGCGGATCTCGCCGAGACAGCCCGGGGCAAAGCCCCTGCAGCCTACGGGGCTGGAAGGAGCCGTGTTGGGGTGGGGGGAGCTGCCCCCCGCACTCAAACGGGGCTTTTCCCTCGTCTGGGTGAGCTTTGCAATCATCACTTTTAACCCTTATTTTCTGTCGTGATTTCTGTCCCGACGTGTCAAACGCGGCCCCTCTGGTCGTTGCTTTGGTGGCCCAAAGACGTGGCAGAAGGAGAATTTTTATTGCGACTTGATAGTCAGAAAGCAGAAATCTCTCCATTTCTTTGCACGAAGGAAACAACGCATGAGCTCAAGCTGCCTTTGGGGGAATTCCGGCAAAGCTTTTYCTCAGACAAGGCCTTTGGGGGAAAACCAGAGAGAAAAAGGAGCGAGAAACGCGGCTCTGTGTCTTTGTACCGTGTGTACAGACGATTAAAAATGCGGCTACCTGAATCATTTATKAGCACGTACATATGCACAGGCCTCAGAGTATTTACGCCAAACTTTTCCAGACCGATGTAATCCCTCATCGCCACGTCCGTCTGTCTTTCCCCTCTTCCGCCTGTCTCTCCACCTGCCTGCTGCTCCTGCACCCCAAAGGGGCTCTCCGTATTATTTTCCCACCCCTCTTTCCAAACTCTTTCCCTTTGGGATGCTTCTTAGCCGGGGTCTACATTGACCTGCAGACCCGGCCCAGGACCACGCCAGTGCCGTGCGTGGCAATAGCTGTGTGAAAGCTGATTGTTTTCCCTCCACCTTTGCAGTTATTTTTTCGGGGTACCGGGGACCCCCTTTCCCCTCTCTCTTTGCTTTTAGGCCCATGCCCTGTCCCTCTCCCCAGGGGTACAGGTTTCGGCCTTTTGCAGCTGAAAGTGGGGGTGTGAGACGATGTGCGTGGGATAAAACCCCCGAGCAGGGGCAGAGAGCGAGGCCGGGGTGCGGGGGAGGCCCCCTCCCCGAGGGTTCATCGCTGCCCCACAGCTGCCCTCCGTCACCCCGCTGGGCCGAGGAGGGTCCACGGGTCTCGTCGGGCTGGGCCGGGCTTTTTCCCAGGGCAGAAGCCCCTGGACCTGCGTGGGAAGAAGGGGCTCACCGCAAACAAAATAAAAAGGTGGTTTTAATCTGAGCCCGGATTTTTCCACCGGGGACTGCTCCTCCGCGCCGTTCGTGATCCTCCCTCCCTTCCCCTCCCTCCCC
>JASVER010000115.1:103902-139137 GCA_030449065.1 Oceanodroma leucorhoa
GGAAAGGAAAAACCGGGGGGACCTTTTCCGTGAAAGGAGCCAGGGAGAGGGAAAGGRGTTGGGGATGGTGCGTTAATAAATGAAATAATGCCACCCCCCTGCCCCCGAGCGCCGTGGGTGCAGCCCGGCTTGCCGCTGGGTGCCCCGGACCCCCCCGGGAGCTCACGGCCGGGATTGATATCCTGGGTAATCCCGGCAAATCCCGACCCCGGGTCTCGTCTCCCGGGATCCGACGGCAAAGCCACGTCCCCGCACCCACGGGCGGGGGGGGTCCCGTCTGGGCTCCGCACCCACCGTCTGTGGGTAAAAGGACCTGAAAAAAAAAACCAAAAACCTTCAGGGAAGCGGCTGAGGGGCTCACCCGGCCAGAAAGGACGGGGAAGGGGCTTTGGGTGCAGCCCCGGCGGAGCCGGAGCCGGAGCGGGGAGACCGACAGTTTTCCTGCCTTAAGGACAAGGGTTGGACGGGTGGAGGTCACCCAGCAGACGGGAGGGAGCCACCGACCCTTCTCCCACCGCCGAAACAACCCGGGGAATTGCTGTTGTGGACATTTAGAAGCACAAAAATTACCGGATTTCATTTTCTTTTCGAAGAAAAGAAAYTAATAAAGGCAGCGAAAACACCCCCCTAATTCATTATAACAGCGACACTCGCAGATTAAGCCGATTTTAATTTATTTTGGACCACGGCAACTCTACAATATATGACCCCTATCAAAAAAAAAAMCCGCAACTTAAAGCCCCACCTGCCATTTTGGTTGCAAACCCTCAAAACCCGTGTCCCGGACCGACACCCCAGCGCGGCTCCGGGGSTCTTGTGGCCCTGCCGCCACCCCACTTTTGCAAAAGCTCATAGAAGCCTCTCAATTTTTGTTGTTTTCGTTTGCTTTGGGTATTTTTTTACGTGCACGCATAGCAAATAATAAGGAGGCATTTTTAAAATAATATCAGAGACATATAATTCCCGCGGGGGTAACGATTTCACAAAGTGCAAGTTTCAACCTTCAAAATATTCCTGTAAAAGTATTCGTGCTCATATTAACCATTTACGCTGTAGAAAATGTTGCACTAATTCACACCCACAGCCATTATTATTCTTCCGGAATCAGAAATGAAACTCTCTCTCGATCTAGAGACCGAGTTTTTAGGCTACAAATTATTATTTGTCTCTATTTGCAGTTATACTTCCCGCAGGGTGAATTAAATTATCCCTACTGGTTTCCCTGTGTGTGTGAGGCTTTTCTTCGCTCGCTCCCTGACTGAAGAAGAGGAAAGCGAATCGGATATACACAGTTAAATAACAATAGCAAGTTATCACTGAAGATAAGAAGGGTCCTGCAGCCCCAAGTTTCTCAAGGAAAAGCGAAAAGAAAATCACTTTCGCCAATGGTGAGTGAAAAGTAAAGAAGACCTGAATTCTCTTTACACTGTAATATCTTGTGCTGCCGCTTTGCATCATCCTCAATTTCTGTTCTGCAGAAAGTTGTGATTATAGCTGGGGAAAACAAAAGAAAACAAAACCACGCCGTTTCTTCCCTGCACAMAACCACTGCTTATTTGGTAGTTTTCCTTGCGCGTCTGTTTGGCTTCCAAACAAAGACATTTGCAATTTTTCAGACCTTGGCTGCAAGAAAATATATTTTAAACGTAGCACAGGGAAGAGGAGCCACTGGCGCCGCACACTCAGGGTCTTCCCAGGCAACAGTTCCCTCATTCTACATATTTGCAGACGCACCTGATCAGCTTGCAGAAAGCACAAATACATTGCAGCACTCTGATACCTTTCTTTTACCACTTAGCTTCTAGGTTTTTTCTCCCTCTGCGGGAAGAAGTTATTCTTTCTGTGCCTCTGTGTTAAATATCGSTTAAGGCAAGTGAATCTTTATTATTAKTAKTAKTAGTAGTAGTAGTTTTATTTTACTTTTGTAATTCAAGCTGATGGTGTTACTTTTGGAATTTAAGGTGCTGGTGGTTCTGTCTTGTTGCACCGTGACTTCACGCAGCTGCGTGCACAACTACAAATAAATAAATGCGGGGAAGAAAAGCAAAGTACCAGCCCAAATAACTGGGCTTACTTAACGTCTGTGTTGCTTCAGGAGARCGTGGCCGTACCCAGAGCAGGGAGGACCCTTCCCAGTTGTGGACTGGTGAGGACTCACAACCAGTACGGCTCTTGCTGATCGTACCCATCATTAGCATTCGCTGCCTGACACAAAGCGGAGACTCAGACCCTCGCTGTGGACCCCTTTCGGAGCATTGATTTGGAAAAAAAGCCCCAAACCTCATGGGAACGGGGGGATCCAAGCCGTGCTTGACGGGACGGGTGGAGCTTTGCCGTGAGCCAGCGCGGCCGCGTCCAAACCCTCCTTCAGAAAATCTGTGGATGTCAATGCCCAGACGGAATGATGCTTCCATATATATGTGTGTGTGTGTGTATGTGTATCTATACATTGAGCCCCAGGTGTTTCCCGCAGCCCGAGCGCCCGGCCGGGAGCGCGGCCCGCCCCGTCGGGGGGCGCGGAGCTCTCCGCGGTGCTGCCGGCCCCGGGTTCAAGCGCGGCCCCCGAGGGCGCGGGGGGGGGGGCTGAGGCAGTTGAGCCCGGTGCGTGTTCGGGAGGGCTCCCTGGGCTGTCAGTCCCTGCTGACACCGGGCTGGGGGTTTGCTTCGTGCCTGCCTGGCAGCGCAGTGGAGTTTCTGATCCGCATCTGGGCAGGGGTGCTGCAGCAGGATGGCTAATAAATGCTAACAGCTTCTGATCATTGCTCAGTGGTTCCACGTCCCGTGTTGAGGCTGTGTATTGTCTGAGCATTTTCTAGGCAATTAAGTAAAAAGTAACATTTATTATGTATGTTCTGTCACTATGGGTATGGAGTCAGACATGGTTTGCTTATCATTTTCTCTGTGATCTCTCTCATCAAAGGAACAAGACCCATCTGTCGGGCAGAGCAAAGCTGCTCGACTTTAATCCATAAATGTTACCATTTAAGGGGTGCAACCTTTGACAGAACATAGTACAAGTCTTTGAACAAGACAGTTGTGCAACTGGCATTAAATAGCCTATTTGAACCTTTCACTAACCACACACGCTTGCTTTGGGCAAAGGTTTTCTCTGTGCAAATATGATCTTGTCCATTTGCTACGAAGTTTATTGCCTTTCCAATCATGTGAGTTCCATACTATCTGCAGACTTAAAAGCTTAAACATCATGGATTCATCTTCTGCGTGTCCACGTGTTTCATTAAGGTGCCTCATAAATTCATTCTGACTTTCATTAGTTTGCCTTTGCTTCCGTACTACACTTGTTTCTGTCTTTTCAAAGCATCTCAGTTTGATTGTCCCTTTAAGCTCTGCCCCTCTGAGTTGGAGACACAATATTTGTWCTGGTGTGCGTTAAACCAGAGTAATTTCTTCTGGCTAAGCACCTGCCATTCGAGGGGAGCACCCAAAATCTTTTGAAAATATTGGCCACATGCTTTCTCCTTTCTCCCAAAACGTCTCTGAACACCAGTGGTYCAAACAGGACTGRATTACTAGCAACTCTCAAGCCAACRTTTCATGATCTCCTAGACCCTGCTTCTTCTCTCATTTTCCCTGATTTGTGTGGATGAGCCAAAGCTGTGCATGGAGGGCAGGACTTGTGCAGCCAGGTTTCATCTTACACATTATTATTATTATTATTATTATTATTATTATTATTATTATTATTATTATTATTATTATTATTATTTGACAGGTTTCATTATTATTGTTAAACAGATTTCATCTCGTACATTTGAAGAGCAGGGTTGGGATCCAAAGGCCAGAAGCAGAAGGGGAAGTGGGGACAGGCCAGGGCTGGTCTGTAATCTACTAATCAGCTGCTCCTAGCTTATAGGATCAGAGGCCAATAAAGGCACTCCGCAAGGAAAGCAGGAGGTGAGAGCTCTAGGAATGAGTCTCATACCCTCTCCGTAAGATTGGAGTCCCAATCTCAGCTTGCCACATGATCTCAGACAGTTTTACCTTGTTATCACTGTGACATGTATCCACCCAGCGTCAGAGATCCCCCACCACCTTCAGACTCCAAATCCATCCTTTTTGTTCCTTGCAAATACAAAATATTTGAAAATGTGTAATATAAATCTTTTTAGCTGCGCTCTAAACCCATTATTTCTTGTCCTGTCCACCATGACAGTGAAGAACATGACACACTCCAGTCTTGCCCCCACTTCTGCATATTATTTAGGCAATGCTCTGAAATTTATCTTTACACTTTACTTCTTTAGACTAATGAGTATTCAAATATCTGGAAGGAGTCATTGCATTTATACAGAAAAGGAGAGAATGCTGTGCAACTTGCAGGGGTTCACCACTCAGTGTTTGCAAAGGGCTTGAACAGGGAAAAAAATTAAAAGCCATTGGAATTTCTTTTTTTCCTACTTTGCAGTCAGTTTGCAAGTCCCCAGWAGGGTTTGGCCTCACATAGCTACTGCAGTGCAGTAATTTTTATTAATAATGATGGTAAACTTAGGTGCATATGGATTATATTGTTGTAATATTACTGGATTATATTGTTATGATTCTCTTTTATTTTTGAAAGAATCATTATAAATGGCTATGAAAGGGAAGCTGAAATTACAGTGTTGCTCTGGACATTGGATTTATTGCATTGCATAAAGCACTCATCAACCTGCTTGGTCTGCCTTTTTCCTCTTTATAGCTTTCTGGGTGATGGYTAAGATGGGACTTTGCCCAGACTCTGCACCTCACAGAAAGAAACTAATTCCTGATGGTTATCACTGTTTTGTAGACTTTAAGGAGTTAACTCCAGACCTTGCTCTGGCTCCATTTCTGGTGAGTGGATTTTATGGGCTCCTTTTAACTCCCAGCACAGATTTGACACTCTGGCCTTTCGTAATAATCCTCTCACTCATGTTGTTTCTTCTGGAAACTTCTCCTGCTCAGCTTGTGCCAAAAAACTCCACATTCCAGTTCTCCCAGGCTTCAGYGTTTTTTTCTCATTCCTGCTTTCTTTCTCTAGTTAACAGTTAGCAAGAGACAGGATGGTCCAAGGACTATTTTAACAAGGTTTTGTTCATTTATTTTCCAGATATTCTTTCTCTGAGCCACACACCCTCACCAGGATGAAGTGGCCCAGTGGGATGCCCACTTCTCTACCAATATTTGTACATTAGGTTTTCCAAACCTTCTCCCTGGAAGTAGTTGAGAAATCACAGAGGTGCTGAGCAACCCCCCTCGAGCGGGTGGTTTCTTTACTCAGAAGCATTTTGATCCCCTTTCCTCACCCCACTTCCCCTCCTGCCAGCTCCTGGACATATTCAAGTKCAAAGTTAAGGCCATGCTCAAAAGTAGCTTCACTGAAACGCATGGGACGCACTCAGAATAAAACACTTYTGAAATACTGGCTTGGATCTTCACCGCCCTCTTAGGAAAGAGGACATCTGAAGAAAATTATGTTTAATTCATGGCTTCTGCAATGTGGCATCTTGCAAAATGTTACAGTTTCATGATCCTTATTTTGCAGATGGGGAAACTAAGACAGAGAAGAGGCTGAGCTATTTGATCGGTGTCACCCAATGATATAGAATAAAACTCGGAATAAACTTTTGCCAGGGTCTTGCTCACCAGCCTGTCTCCACAGGGCAGGTCAAGAATGCATTTGCTAGTGTGAGAGTGTAGGGCATAAATAAAACAGTGTGTGTTATGGAAATCAAGTGTTTGGAGGAGGTTGAGGGAAAGGCTACATATAGATCTGCTTGTTTTACYCAATATACACCTGCATCTTCTGTCTGGGTCTTTAAAGAGGAAGAAGATTAAAGAAGAATTAAACACAAGCCTAATGAAAATAAATGGTGAGTTATGCTTAAGATTGGATCACCCAGCGTAAAGTTCTGGTTGATTCAAAAGAAACTCCAGTTTATTTTTAACTCCCCTTTTTCCTTTTCGTGAGCAGAGCCAGTTTGTATTAATGAATGCCACAGTGTAAAGAAACACAGGCTACCCCAAACCCACACTCCCCATAAGTTCCCCCATCTGTGTTTTCCATTTTACAGCCTTCCTCCATCACAGTAATTTGAGCTTTTGCTTGGAAGGAGCAGCGAAAGAGGAAAATCCTCCCAAGCATCTCTTTAAGCAGTGTTTCTCAGTTCAGTTCCAGCCAGGGATTGCCCTCTCCTGGAGGACAGGAGAAAGTCGCATCCCACAGCCTTGCAATCCTTCCTTTTGAGCTGTAATCCCTGCACCTGCCAGACCCCAAGGACAATTTGGCTCTCCTGGGGCAGACTGCCCTGTAATACAATATTTTTTCCACCAAAACTTGGGGTAACCACACCACCCATTGCTGTCTAAGCTGCCAGGAACAGAGGGATGGTTGAGATGGAGGATGCTAGAGGTCTGTCCCAGCCTGGAAGGGGAAGGGAAGGGTCCAGGGGAATATTTATTCATCGTTTCAGAGCATTGACAGGTTGTTTCTCACAAAATGTGCACTTATACTGTGGAACTCACTGCTGCTGGACATTCTAGAAGCCAAAATTGTAAATGAGARTCAAAAAGGGATCCAACGGATTACTGAGGGATGCATCCAACTTTCAATCATGACAATCCAGGCAGAGCCAACAGGTCAGAAAGTTTCTTACCCTGCTGCTTGCCAGAGGCTGGAACATTATCCTCAGCAAAGGTGCACTCTGTGCATGCCCCTTTTCGCCTACAAATCCGCTCCTGGGCTCCGCTGGAAGCTGGGGTTGGTGCTGGAAGTGGGTCTGGATGGTGTTCTTGGGCTGGTGCGTGTGACAAACCTTGCTCCACCCGATGCTTCTGGTCTCGCAGCTCTTGTAATGCTCATTTCTTTCTAATGCCCAGCCACATTCCCACTAACGACAGATAACACCCCGGCTTTTGCTCACCCCCATCACCCACTTGCAGGATGCCAGACAGGCATATAGACATGACCAGGGCCTACCACAAAACGTGTGAGGCTTCCCAGCACCTCGCTTTCCACCCTTCCTTGGTGTCCTGCTGTAAAAAAAACCCACCCCAACAGCATGCCACCAAGTAGCCAGCCTGGGTTACGTGGACTTTTTTCTTTCCCTGGCTGTGTCCCCAGCTCTTTCTCTGTCCCCATTTCCAGCAGCTGCTGCCACTTGTCCTGCATGCTACGAGGCAGGAGGTTTCCAAGGTGCTTGGAGACCTCCACGGGGCGGTGATACAGAAATGCAAAGCATAAATCCTGTATGTATTTAAGTCTCATAAAAAGGAAGCCCGCGTCTCCTTCAGCTGCTCTCCGGAGCCCCAGAGACTTGGCCTGATATGAAACAGATTTTTTTTTTGTAACGTTGCTATTTGGATAAGGGCACCAGCAGGAGAGAAGGTCCATTTCTCTGCCTAATGGTGCTTCAAACACTCTTGTGAAGTTGAATTAACACCACTAAAGGGAAAGATTAGAAGTCACTTTAAAGTGGCTCTGGGGGAAGTTTTCAACCCAATCTATTTGCACCCATGACACTGTATAAAGCTAGAGCTAATGGGAGTGCAGTGAAGTCGTAAAGACAGGCAGCCTTGGTTTTAAATTAACAGGAGCATTATTTACACATAGGACATGGGATACAGTAAACCCTTTACATAATCTCTGCTACTTTCTAGTTTTTCCCCTCCTACATACTTAGGCAATATTAGAGTAGTTAATTAAAAAGACAACATAWAACTTCAGAAAGGTTTGATTCCCCTTTTTTTTCTTTATCGAGTGATTCATTTTTATTAAGGTTGGTTGGTTTCTGTCAAGATAAATACACAATATCAGTGTTTTATTCTCCAAAGAGCCACTGAATGGGATGCTAATAAGATTAAAATGATAATAAAGAAGCCCAACAGCAGCTTTTATGGCCTCGTTTCTGCTGTGCTCCCTTTCGGTTCAGTTTTGCTTGCACTCAAGGCTGAGCTCATCCACCACACAGCTCCAGCCCATCCACCGTGCCATGGAGACCTGTTTTGGGGCTACTTTCCCCTTTCCCCACCCACAGGAGCTCTGCTGAAGTCTGCCACAACCCCTGAAAACCCCTCATTGCCTTCAGGAGGCTTTGGACCTGCAGCAGAGCTCTGCACCATGCAGGAGAGGCTGCAGAGGGAGGAAGRTGAGGGGGAAACTGAGGCTGGGGCTCAGGGTGGGTCTGCAGACCCTTCTGCATGCAGGCAGCACCCTACAAGCACCCAAAAACCAGGGGACCCTGCGGCAGCTGCTTGGCTGGTACCCAAGGGTGCCCCTGGCCTCTGCRACCCTTTTCCGTGTCCTCTTGGCTGTGGTCCCACTGTGTTCGGCAGACTCTGGATCAGGCCTGGGGACCTCCCTAGAGCAGCTCTGCTCTGGCCCCCCTGGGTGTGAGCTTACGGCTGGGCCAGACTGGGAAACATTGAACTCCTTAACATTTATTCCTTACATTCCCCCTTCCTCCAGAGGCACTTCAAAAATCAATACCAGCATAAAAAAGGCATTTTGGAGACAGATTGATGCCTTCTGCTTTCCCTCAAATGCTTCAAAGTGAAGAATAAATACCTAGGCAGAGAGGAAAGCGGGTTTGACAGCCGTTTAAATCAATTAGAGCCCAAATTGCCCCAAATCAGATCACGAACGCACAAAACCGTTTCCTTTCCTGCATTTTGGGTTGGCTGCTACGCACGTAAGGGTGTTTTTTATATATATCGGCGTAAATGCAGCTTGAAATGCCAGTAATAGCACAGGTAAATTAACTATCACTTTCTCTCCCAGCTCCAATGTTTTTCCCACTCGGTTAATTCTTGCTTGTTAATTAATTGAGCCCGGGGCTCCCTCTAGCGTCGCTCGGGGCTGCTCCCGGGGCAGGGGGCTGCTCTCACCCCRACCCTCTCCCTTCCCCTCCCGATCACCGGGCCCGAAAATGGGAAGGAAAAGGCCTTAAGGATGGGCTTAAGTATCACAGCAAGACCTGGCCTGTGGATACYGCAGATCTTTCCCTGGTTTTGCATGGTTTGCACGGGTGATAYGATGAGGTCCTCGTTGCTTTCTTCAAAAAATGTTGAAATAAAGTCAGGGCTTTTCATCGCTGAGGTCGTTTAGACCATATTGACACTGGCAGATGATCTGGAGCTGAGTCTGCTCAACTGTTAGGGCTTTAGGGAGGTGGGCTGCGGTTGTGTTGAAGGTCCTGGAACTTCAGACACTTTCCTGTGTGCTTCATTCCTCTTGGCTCAGGGGATTGACCTGCRTACATTTGAACATGGACTTTAATACCGTGTTGAATAGCCAAAGGGATCTGTTGCCAGCAGTGCATGGTGCTGGCTGGTTTTGGTGGGATGTGCGGGCCTTCAGCAGGGGACATCAGCAGGATCGTGCCATGATCCTGCTCACGCCACCCACGTAATCTCATCCCCTGGACAGAGCAGAGGCATAGCCCGTGCACAGGTACCCAGAAGCAGACATGCACAAACCTCCATCTGCGGGGTCCATGGGCACAAGCCGATGTCTCCGGACAACTAAATATGTTACTTTCCTCATTYGAGTGGAGATCTCAGCACAGAAATAAGATTTCTGTAGTCTGTTCTACCCTTGCTGCCCTGCAACAAGGCTTGAAGTGCTCTTTGCTCCTCTGCTTGGTATTCCTGGGGGGAAACTGAGGCACACAGCTGTGACTGACTCCCCAGAGCTCCACAGGATCTCACAGAGACTTTCATAGTTGTTGTGTTGGACACAGATTCGAGATCCAATCTCCTACTGTTCCTCTGTGTTACTTTCCTGCCCTTGGAGGGAATCTCCTCCTTTCTTCCCTTCCTGCAAAGATGCTTCTGGGGTGCCTCCTTGCTCCCTCCTTGCTCCACCTCAAGGCTTCCCCAGTGGTGGGATGCTCTTTCTATCATTTTCCACCTATCTCCATAAAACCGCCAGTGTTGGGGCCTCTGGGCCTGCCCGAAATGCAAATAGTAATAAATAATGGGGCCTTCTGGCTCCAGCCATCCTGCCCCTCCTTTCTCCCCTCCTTTCTCCCCTCCCTCAGCCAYGGCGCATCCTTTGGGGGGTCTGCAGGTATGTGACCATCCGGAAGGAGCCCATAATTCTTAGCAAGTTGTCCTTTCTCGCCCCAACCAAGGCATTCCTCTTTGTTTGGAAGACTTTTCCCTGTGATCTCCAGCAGACACACCTCAAGTTTCAATCCCAACCTCACCCTCCTGCTCCTTATTCAAGACCGTGACCTGTGACCTTCAAGGTCAGACATCTCTAATCCCAAGAACAACATCTCTCTAGTCAACAGGGGGATCTCTCTCTCTCTCTCCRAATTCCTCGGATCTGGCTACACAAATCCCTCCTCCTCCAAGAAAGGAAAAAAAAAAATCCCACCACATTAGTAAAAATAATATATGAGGGGTAGTGGCTCTGGGGGTGGGGTAGCGAGAAGAGACCTTAAAAGGCCCCCATCTCCCATGGATGTGAGCTAAATAGTTTCAGGATGGTGCCACAACTCGCCTTTGCTCTGTCGGAGGGGAGAGACGCCGAGCTCTGCTGTGGAGATCCCCRGTCTCGTTTTGCTCTTGTGACTCACCTCTTGATTTTGGGGCCTTTTAATTTGATTTTATTTCTTTATCTAAAGAATAACTGATGGACTAGTGGGCAGACCCCCACCAGCTCCCAAGTACCAGGAACAATCACAGAGCTGGAGGAGTCTTTTTTTTCTTTTTGGCTCTATTTGGGATCCAAATCATCAGAGGGACTGGAGAAGGGGAGGCTGTGTCATCAAGGGCGTGAAACGCTGACACTACACAGAGGAGAACCATAAACCCGAGAGGCGAAGGTCCCCGGACAAGAGCCGGGGGGGTGAGGGGGAGAGGAGGGCTCACGTCTATCCACTTTCAAGGGGAGTTAAGCCATGGATTTGCTCTTGTGCTTTTTCCCTGCCTGGATTTCCAATGCCGCTTTCTCCCTCTTTCACCTCCTTCTCCCCCCACCAAGCTCCTGCTTTGAACTCCAAAATGTACAAGTAATTAGAAGGAAAACCAGCAAGAACAGTAAAGCAATACGTCTGCGGAGCTTCTGCAGCTGCTTCAGGCTGGGATTGGGCTGGGATTTTTCTGCGTGGATGGCTGGGCCTACATAGGATCAGAGTGGCCCTTGGGATGTCCCAGGGCCAGGAAATCCTCGGGACAAACCAGCCCCAGCACCTTCCTGCAGAGACCGGAGCTGCTGCTGGCGGAGGGGCTCTCCCCACCGGCATTGGGACCCCAGGGACTCTTAAAAAGCCGAAAATCCCCCTGGCTGGCATCAGAGTTCAACTCCAGACGGTCTGAAAATCCTGCATTTTAAGGCCAGGTGGTGAATCAGCTCTCGTTGCAAGGTTTGAGTGTTTAAATTCATGCTAAACCCGGAGGGATCTCTTGCTGGGAAATGAAGCCAGGAGAGAAAGGGAYGGAGAGTTGAGTTAAGGAATTAAATTAAACCGTGTCCTGGGAGTCGGTTCGTAAAAAGCTGTTACCTGGTAGTTTTCAGGTTTCAGGAGATGTAAAGTGACTTTTACAAGGAAGATTTTTTTAGAACCGGGGGTCACCGGGAGTGCCCTGTGCATCCCGGACCGGGACCGCGATGCTCGGCCCGGGGCCGGTCGCCTCCAGCACCGGCAGCGAAGCACGTTAATACCTGCCGGCAGCAAACTTGGGAAGGCAGCGGTTTGGGGTTTCTCATGTTTCTCATGTGATTTACATCATGTGGAAAAATCCACTGCGTGTCCCCCCCCCTCGGCACCCGCGGCCCCGAGGGCCCGCACGATCCTACGATCCGGGGGGCTTCAGCACGAAACCTGGAAGCGAAGTAAATTTAATAAAACTCGTCAGGGTGGGGAAGGGACGGGGTTCCCGGCTGAAATCAAGTCGAGGAGTGATTGTCAGGATTTGGCCCGGAATAAAAGAGAGCAAAGCCCCCACCCCACCCGCCTTAACGGCGTGTATTTAGTCCGGGCCCTTCAGCAGCTTCCCCCGGGCGGTGATAACGCCCTGAGCCTCCTCCAGCTCTCCCTGCGGAGGTAGGTTTGTCATCCTTCAAGTACTTCCACAAAAAAAAAAAAAACTCTCGAGAGGGTCGAGGGTCCTTTCCAAAGGCTGATCACATCCCCTGCCCTCTTCCCAGCTTCCCAGTAGCGCCTTCGCGCTTTTCCGACAAAAGGATTTTTGCTAAAATATAAAAGAAAAACTAAAAAAAAAAAAACCGCCCAGATCTTCACTCCTTTTAGCCGAGACACCCTGAAACATCAATCCTGGACTTTTTCCTTTAAAAGTCCTGCTCCCGTTTATCCTTCCCGTTCCCCCTGCTCYCGGTGATGGGGAGAAGGTAACGACAAGGGAGCAAGTGCACGGAGCRGGGCCAGGGCTGCAGCGGGCCCGGGGGTCGGGGGGACGGTCACGGCCGGTCCCCCTCGGGCACACGTTGGTTTTGTCCCCCGGCTCGCTGGAAGCACCCACGGGTGACGCTTTGGACCGCAGGATCAATGTGCAAAGAGGGTCTGGACTTTGGTCCCTGGGGGAAAAGAAGGGGGCGAGGCTGAAGGGAAAAGTCCCCCCCGAGGGACCGCAGTGCAGAATCAGACCGGGGAGGAGAAAGGATTTTTTTTTTAAATTAAGGACTCTGTGCAAAAGGCCCGTTGTGAGAGCAAGTGGGGAACCAGTTGGAATAGGAGAGGGGAGGGAGAAAGGAGATTAAATGGGGAAAAACACCCCAATTTCACAGCTGACGGCTGCGGCTCGGAGAAGTGCCGGGAGCGGGTCCTGCGCGCTGCCCCAGGTCAGTCCCGGCCAGGGGGGAGCGTCGGGGCTGGAGGCGGCTGGAAGGGGGCAAATACTCGCCGGGGCTCAGCGCYCTCTGAAACGTGCCCCCTCTCTTCCTCCCTCGGTTGTTTTATAGCAGAGGTTTGGTTGGGTTTGGTTTGGTGTCTTTTTTTTCCTATATGGAATTTTGGGTTATACTTAACGGTTTCCAAAATCTGTAAAATCCCACTCCTCCTTTTTTTTTTTTCCTTTCTTCCCCCCCCATTATTGCCCATTATTAGCTATTTAAATCAGCGTATTTTTATATTTCTGAGAATGTGTCGCGAATATAGAACCAGAGGCAACTGCAAAATATCTCCTATCGGCGTAAGCTTTAATAGGTTTCCAACAGCACCCCGTCCCCGCAGGCTCATTTCCAGAAGGGAAGGTGTATTACAGTTGAAGAAATTGGATAAATAGATTCTAACGAAGAACCAAATTTCCCCTTTTCTCCATGTTCTCAGTCCGAACCGTTTTGGAAACGGTGCATCCAGCCACCGGAAACCCGCCGGTGCTGTTGGGGTTTGGTTTCTTTTCTTCTTTGCAATGACAGCCCTGCAGAGGATTGTACCACAAACCATCATTTTTCTTAAAGACAGAGTCAGAATTAATTCACGCTGATTGTTAAATTGTCATGTGCGGCCGGGCATTTAATCCTGCGTATAAATCCTTTCTGAAGAGAGAGCAAGCGGGCTGGGCGCCGTCCTTCTGGGGAACCCGGCTTTCCTCGGTGCTAGRCATGCCCCCAAGCAACCCCCAAACTGGGGAGACTCCCCCCTCCCAGCCCCGGCTTTGCCAGTCCAGGAGGAGGGTCCCCATCCAGCCACCGGCCAAGAACTTGAATTCCTCAGGGAGGGGGTAGGAAAAAAGAAGTTGGYTGAGTCGGAGGATGGGGGACAAAACCGGGGGGGGGCTGCTCTGCCTGCTGCCCCCCCCCACCCATTCCTCATGCAGCCCTACCAGACCCACCCGTGTGCAGCGCCGCAGCCCGTGGGGCGCGGGTTTTCCGCGGGAGCGGCCCGACCCCAGCTCCGGTTTAGCCCCGGGAAGGGCGAGGCGGGGCCGGGGGACACATCCCGGGGTCCCCCGGCCTTTGGGGTGCTCCGTGTCACCCYCCGGCTCATCCCTTTGTGGGTCCTGGCACTACAGCAAGAAATCCCAGCCCGGAGGCCGGTCGTCTTCCCTTCCCTAAAAATGCCACGGCCTTTTTGCATTGAGTATTCAATATATAGTATTTAATATTTGCACGTATATGTGTGCAGCCTGCAGGCAAGGTGCACTGCCAGGAGCTCAGTGGGGGGAGCTGAGCATCAGCTCTCCACAGGAGTCTTTCTCCTCTCTATTTTTTATTTTTAGGGATGGGCTTCCGTGCCTTGGCACAGCCACAGGCTCCCTCTTCACCTCCGCAAAGGGCTTTCCCAAAATAACCCCCACCCCAAAAATGGGGAGGCTGGAAATAGAGATGTGAGCAAACTGCTTGGGAGCCGAGCGAGTGGGGAGGGGCGAGGGGAAAGCCGGCGGTCGCTGCAGGTCTTTATATTAAAAAATACACACACCCCCCCGGCAAAGCAGTGCAGTTTCCCATTAAAACTGACACCAGGGGATGGTCTCAGCCGCCTCGGCCGCCCCGGATTGGTGAGCTGGCCTGCAGACGCGKTTTCTAACAGATAAGTCAATCGTCACAGACTCCCCCCCCCCCCSCCCCTTACCCCAAAATATCTTTTTTTGCAAAGCCCCAGCCCGCTCCTTCCTCTGGCAGCGGCGGGACAGCGACCCGCTCCCCCGGCCGCCTCTCCTCCCCCCCTGCCCTCCCCCCCTGCTCAAGGCTTCCTATTGCAAAGTGGGGGGGGAAGAGGGGTCCCCCCCCACCCCGCCCCGCCCCTCCTTTGGGGATGGAAATGAGCGACCAGCAGCCAGGGCTGCGGGTCCCGCCGCTTCCCCTCCACCCCCTCTGGGGTCCCCCGGCCCGGGCAGCCCAGAATACCCCCGCCCGTCGTCCCCCCCCCCATGGGCACAGATGAGGTGTCCTGCCTGGGAGGCGAGGCTGGAAACCCCCTGCCACCCCCCCCCGGCTCGGGGGGGCCGTGCCGGAGGCAGGCTCCCCCGGCTCCCCGCTTTACCCACCGAGCCCGCAGGTTTTCGGGTGCTTCTCGAGTCCCCCCCCTCTGCTGCAGCCGCCTCCCCCCGGGAAGGGGGTTCCGCACCGGCTGGGGCAGACGCTGCTGAGGGGGATTTTGAGGTGCCCGTGGTGCTGGAGCCTGCTTATGGACCGGGGGGGAGTAAAAGAGAAGATAAAGTCCTTTTTTTTTCTTTTTTTTTTTTTTTTTTTTTTCTGTTGCGGCAGGAAGCTCCATCTTTAGACAGGTCTAAAGATGCTAAAACAGCACGAGAAGTCGAAGGTGGGTAAAACAAATCAATAAAAATTAAACTCCCCTCCCCTGTTTTATAGCAGAAGAAGGCAAACAAGCAGGAACTAGGGAGGAGCGGGGAAAGCCTGCAGCTTGCCGTCAAAACAGAGTGATTTTGTCTAGACAGGGGGAGGGMAGGTGTGGTGTTTTTTTTTTTCCTTTGCTAACACAATGTCCCTTTGGTTAAAAATTAATTTACAGCACCCTCGCTCTCAAGCCAGACTAACGTTCAACCAGAAGGAGTCCCTAGGATTAAAAAAAAAAACTTTAAAAATGAAATAAAATCAGCCGGAGCTGGGGAAGGTTTGCTCGGCAGTAACAAGTGGTGGAAGGATGCCGCTGCGAAGGAGAGGGTCTGCCGTTATTTATTTATTTCCCTGGTATTTTGAAGGGGGAGGGGAAGCGTTTACATAAAAAAAAAAAAAAAAAAAAAAGAAAAGACAGAGAGGAAAGGCATGGACAGGTAAGTGAGTGCTGGATTCGGCCTCGCCGGGAGGCTGGAGAGGGAGGCGTTTTCCGTAACGTGTTGGTCTTTTATAATTCCCCACATGTAGCTTCCCGAGAATACTTTATCCTCCTCATCAGCTGCAGACGGCTGGGTAGAAAACCACTCGTCGGCTCTCTGGACGGGCGAGCTGACTTGCTTATCTTCCCTCTTTATTTTTTTCATGATAATTTCATGCTCCGTCTTCTAAAAAACCTCAAGCTCTCTTTTAAAACAGAGATCGGAAGCAAAGCCGCGTTGCTCGTATCCCTCTTCTCCACCCGCCTGTTTCTCTGCTGGGAGTTTTGACTGTTTCTTTTTTTAATAATTGATCTGACTCTTCATCATTAGCATCACTTATTTATTTATCTATTTGACTAAACTCACTAACCTGCGCGATGGACCCGGGGATTAGATGCGGCCGCGTCGCAGCTCCAGCTCGCCGCAGAGAAATCCTGCTTGGCTCAAGGGCTGGAAAAGCCTTCTGGAATAAATCCCCCCATTTCAGCCTCTCCCAGCGCATACCTAGTTTAAAAAAAAAAAAAAAAATAATCCAACCCACGCTTTCTACTTACGTGGCTCTACCGTTTGCACGATTTTCTTTCCACCCTCCTTTTTTTCTCCCCCCCTCCCTGCTGACTCTCAGAGCCCACCGGTGGGATGGGAAGGAARGCTGCTTGCTAGACTTGAAACTAAAAGGTCATTTCGACAGGATTGCCAAGTCCACTTGCTGAGGTGGACTCAGCCTTTTCATGTCGCCATGTGTTTTCTCTCCGTCTGCATAAACTTGCGTCCGTCCGCAGCGATGCAGAGCTAGGAAAGCAGTTGTGCCGTAATGAGGTACCTTTAAATTTAATTTCCTGTCCCTCCCCTGCTTTATGGATTTCTAATAACAATGTTGAAAACCAGAGAAGAAACCTATTAAGGTCTCCGGGACAGAGGGCTTACGTAAATAACTGAAGGTAGCCAGGCTTAATTGAATTTCCCAACAAATGGATGGAATAGGAACAAATGGAGTATTTTGGTTAAGGGACTGCCCGGTGCTGGATATATTCCTGTTGCTCATTTTCAGAGAACTTTTATCAATATTGTTCTTTTTTTTTTTTTTTTTTTTTTTTTTTCAGTGGAGAGCTCTTGCATAGATTTAAGTGTAATTCAAAATACCCCGAAATACAGCAACTGAGAGAATTCCTAAAATGAAACAAAAACTCTCCTGAAAATCATTAAACCGAAGATTTTAGAAATATTTTGATAGCATGCGAATACAYGGGGCAAAATAAATTCTCGCACGAGTTGTTGGACCTGTAAGGGTCTTGGGAAAACGAGAGGTTTAATTCAGGAAAGTTAAATGCTCTTGACCGATCGATTTCTTGTCTGACAATCGGCTTGTCCAAAATATTTTGCTAATTTATTTTATTTAATGACAGCCAACGTAATGTTTAAAATTACTTCTTAAGGCTTAGCCTCCAACCCTTCCGCCCAAAGCCTCTATTGCTAATTAAAGGAAGGTTMATTTGACTAACTCAGAAACTTTCCCGCATGTGTGGGGACTAATTAATTTTTTTTCCAAGCAAARCAGCTCTCCCCTGTCCTCCGGTTTTGGTGGGTCCTGGACCCCGCGGCCAGGCCGGGCTGGGGCTGAGCTCAGCCGGGAGCCCGCAAAGGCACCTCCGGCATCTCCGGACACCCCAAATTAAATTCGGCTGCTGGGGGAAGATGCTTGCGTGCTTGCTCGATGCCGAGATGTCTTTTCGTTTTGCTTCTCCGAACCGCCTGGGTTTCCAGTTCTCCTTGCAAAGAAATAGGGAGTTATTACAGGGCGGGTGCGCAGGAGTTCCCGCCGCCTTTTCCTTCCTGTTAATTAGAGTTTTCGAATTAATTGGAACAGGGAAGGGAACTTTTTTTTTTTAAACCTGGATTCTACTTTTAACTCCGGGGCTTTGCAGAGTTTGCTTTCCCTTAATTCCTCGGGAGGTGGGTGCGGAGGGAAAGGGGCGTTGCGGGGACACGCGTGGGTCATTCCGTGGGTTTCCCTGCCCGGGACTAATGACTTCGTCTAATTGCGGGTTTAGTCCATAAAATCAGGGACTCTGGCTCTCCGTGAGCGCAGGAGGAGCGTGGGCGGCCGCGCACTGTGATTTCGAGGGGGCGAAAAGAGACCCCGAAAGTGGAAAAGCAAATCCTCCAGCCCAGCCCCGACGGGGAGGGCAGGAGGCCAGGCCGAGGGGCTCCGACGGGCTCCCTTTTCACCCCACTCGTGTCTCCCTTGCCCCGGAGGAAAAGTTTTTTTTCCGTAGCGACAAGTAGCAGAGGCGATGYTGCCCTCGGGGTTTTGCTTCTCCCGGCCGGAGCAGCCCACAGACCCCGGCGAGGGGAACCGCAGCGGGAGCTGCCCCCGGCAGAGTTTGGCCTTGTTTTAGGGGGCCCACGGTGCGGTCTTTCCCCTCAGGTCGGGGCAGGAGGGCCTCGCTCGGGGCTCCTCCTGCCCCTCGACAYCCCGGGGCCGGGCCACGGCGGTGGGGCGCGGACCGCTGCCCTCCTCTGTGCCTTCCCATCGCCGTCGGGACCCCCCCGGTCACCCCCGCTCGGGGCCGTGGCACCCCGTGTGCCTCGTACCCCTCCACGCACCTGGAATTACTGGAGTGACAAAGCTCTTTGTGTGGGTCATAAGAGCCCTGCGGGTCTTCAGAGAAATGTGTTGGGGGCTGTGTGTGTGTTTGTATTTTAATGCTGCTTTCCTTAAGGCAGAAAGTTTAATGTAATTTTTATTCCAAAGCTCTTTTCTCTCTTCGTTTTTCCCTCCTTTCACTTAAAAAAAAAAAAAAAAGGAAAAAGAAAAAAAAAATCAGTGAAAATGTTTGTCTTCTCCTTGGCAGAGAAACAAAAGCAGCACCTCGAGCTGGCAGCTGGCTCTGCGGAGCGTGGCCGGGCCGAGGGCGATGCGGGTCCCGGCCGAGCCCGGCCAGCGAGCGCCGCCCCGAGGCCACGGGCCCCGCCGCCGCCGGCAGCCGGGAGACGCGCACCGGGGCCGCCGGCGCTCCCCGCCCGCTCCTCCCGGCGACGGGGGGTTAAATACAGCCCCAGCCAGCGGAGGGGCGGTATTTATTATTTATTTCTCTTTTTTTTATTATTATTATTATTATTATTATTACCGGAGCTGTAATGATTCAAGCATTCACGTAAAAAATACATGTATTTTTGCAATGGGCGGTTAAGAAATATCACAGCACAGTTTATGCGTTGCTGTTATGTCCTTTGGCTTGATGGATAGCTGGAAGAAAGAGGGAAAGAGCCCACGCCGAGCTGTTTCCCACTCACATCCAGGCACAGCCATGTGGAGGGGGAGGGAAGGAGGAGGGTTTAAGGCCAACTTTTTAATCTTTTTCCTATAAATGCGACAAGCACCTCCCGTTTGTAACGTATTCTGCTTGGGAATATCTGCATGACTCCTAAGGAGCGGACACCAAATACTCCCAAAGGCTAATGCTGATGAATGGGAACTGTGAAAACCAGCTGCTATAACCATATTTTAATAAAAATACCGCTTTGTGAAGATCTAAGTAAGTCACAAAGAAACCCATAATGAGATCTTGAGATTCAGTGCCATTTCCCTGGGATGATCTGTAATAGATTCTTCTATTATGTAAGAGTGTGTGTGTAATGGATATGTACACATATATACAATTACTGATATATGCTCATGCAAACACTTGAAATCCCTCCCGTCCCAGCCTATTAATTATTTTAGCACTTATTCCCCCGACAAGGAGAAGTTATCTTATAGCTAGGACATCCATTTACTGTCTAAGAGCTCTAACTTGTCTTTGACGTCTGAATTTAAAATGTCTTTAAAAACTTTAGCAACAGCCAGAAAGGGAAAAAAAGAAAAAAATCCCATTACCTTAAAATGTTATTCCAGCCCAAGAATTAAACCTAATACATCACCTACTTAGATTTGGGGTTCTTTTTCTTTTTTTTGTCTCTTTTTTTCCCCTTACTGTTATTTATTTTAAACCTAATCGTGAAATTAAATGGACATGCAGTTTTGTTTTTCACACTTATCCTGAGTGCTTTTCTTTATTTATGTTTTCAATCTGCAATTTAGGGGCGGGGGGAATGCTTCATTTCCAAGTTGCAGCAGTGAAAGCTCTGTTAAAATATATTCCTGYTGCCTGTTTTGTCTGAAAGAAAGAGCTTTTAGTAGGACGAGTTCAAGTGTGACTACGACTTTTGTTTTACAAATTGCATTGGYATAAAAAGTGAAGCAGTGGGTCTAGAGGTTTTTTTAATCCTCTTTGTAGGAAATAGAAAATATTCTACAAATTTTAAAATTATCATAGCTGTGGTACATGTAAGTATAGCAGATTGTATGTATGCACGTCTGCAAACTCGTATCGCATATATGTGCTAGAGGTATGTAATACTATAGGTCTCCCATGTGTAAACATAATTTAAGTTTTATAGTAAATTTGAAGTYCTTTCCCCTCCCAGGTTTGATTTAAACTTGAACCTGACTATATTTGTGCATCAAAAAGGAGAGAAGGAGAGAAATGATAAATTGTGAAATAACAGAAAAATCTATACTAATTTCGAATTATAGCCTATACCAAAGATGCAGAATCAGAAGATGTTTTCCTCCCTCGGTGCATTTAGAGAGCTCTAACCTCGCACAAAATAAAACCACAAACAACCCCCCAGGCTGTCAGTATTCCCCCCCCCCAAAAAAAAGACTTTTCCCCCCTTCTATTCTCTTTCAAATGGGTGTTTGGTTTTTTTCGGGGGGTGGTTGCTCTTTGTGGGTTTGTTTGTTTGTTTTCGGATTCCGCCCCGTCTCCCCGCCCGACCTGGTGTAAACTGTTTGAAGTTCAACAACATGGCTAAGTTTTATTGTATTTCCGGTACAATAGATTTATATACCGTCCCGTCCAGGCTTTTAAAGGCTTTTCAAATGAAATGAAGCTAACTTATAGTCAAGTTTCTGGCTCCTCCGTGCGTCTCTTGAACTCGGAGGATTTGTTTCTTCAATGAACTTTTAAACTCCCCTAAACTTGCCCTTTCGGGACGGGCAAGTCTCTGCCTATTGTCTTTCCAGCCTTTATTATTTCTTCTGCTCACCCCGTTTAGTTATTTAATCCACTTGAGGACAAACCCCCATCTTACAAGGTAAGACATTGACTTTATATTATATATATAAAAATATATACATATAAAAGTGTGTTGTGACCTGCCCGATGGGCTGGGGATGTATGGTCCTTTTTTTTTCCAAATGGTAATTTTGTTGKTTTTTTTTCTGCCAAACTTCCCCCGCGGAAGTTGCTCGGAGCTCAGCAAAGCCCCCGGGGCCTGGCCGCCTCCCGGCCCCTCTGCTCGGCTTTAATTCTCCTTTTTATCACCACCGAGTCATTATTTTATAACATGCTTTTCCAGAGCGGGGAGCGCGTTGGAGGGAGGAAAGGACACAATAAGTTTCTCTGTGCTGCTATTTACACCTATAAAATAGTCACAATGACGCTTCTTTTCTCTTGCTTTAATTGATTTATATGTTCTTGGGGTTTKGGGGTTTTTTTTCCTTCTTTAAATGAATCACGTTATACTTGCTTTCAGGGGAGGAAAATATGAGTTAATTGGGTTTTTTTTTGCCGGAACTCACTGATTTGACTCTATTCTCTGAGGAAAGTTACCCAAACGCTGGCGAGTTTAGATAAAGGAAAAAAAAAAAAAAATCTGGTAATAGTGTTTTAATACGAAGTCTTGATAAATCAAGATAAATCCTTTAAATTAGCTTTCCAGAGGAGGTGGGGGAAGAACTTTAGGAATTTTTGCTCTTTTTTTATAGCTGCGATAATCGCTTGTTTCTCAAAGTCAATAGCATTTTACTGTTTCCTCTGGTCTATTTGTAAACTATTTGTAAAGTCCTGCAGGAGGGATCCGCTCCAGACACTGTACATAGGAAATCATTTGAATAGTTATTTCGTGCAATCGGAGGGGTTTTATTTCGTCTCTGAAAAGATCCTTTTGTTGCTTTTGTTTCCTAGCAACTGTTTTCTATTATAAAAGTTCAGATTGCAGATGATGTCAAACAAAATGGCCGCCCAGGCGCCTTTCTTGGGAATTTTAGCCTTTGACCCAAGGCTGAACTAGAACTGCTCTGTGAATTAGGTAGTTTCATGTTGTTGGGCTTTTAATTTTAAACACAAGAACATCAAACTACCTGATTTACTCCAGTTATCCTCCTCGGTCTTGTTTGCTGAGGGCAGTTGCCCCGGGAAGGATGGGGTGGCATCCCTGCATCCCCCCTCCCCCCCCCCAATCCCGCTCCATCCCCTGGACCGCACCGGCACCGGGCGCGGAGCCGCCGGGTCCGTGTCCCCTCCCCGAGCCCGGCTCAGCCCCCGCACCGGGCACCGCCGGGGCAGGGGTGATGGTTTCTTTGTTTAAATCCCCGTTTCAGGGACCTTTTGCGAGACAACGCAGTCACGCCCCGAATCATCAAGAGCTTATTAAAGGTCTAATTAGGCTGCGGCGCCTCTCAGAGGCTAAAATCCTCCTCCCCAGCGACAGGCAGCCCCACGACAGCAAACCCCTCTGTACGCGCAATAAAGTTTKTGTCTCGCATAAAAATATATACCTATAAATATCCACACAGCTATAAAGAAATTTAAGTGCGTCTTATTTTAGTAGCTGTGATCTACACCTCGGGGTAAAGGATAAAATGTGGGTTTAGGGAACACAAAAGAACTGTGTCCAGCTCATGAGTTGAATCGCCCCCATTGATAAAATAAGTTTATTAAAGGCCCTGCTGCACATCTCCGCAGCGCTTCACGTTTGTCGTTTCGCTGGCAATGTTCATAGGGACTGGGTCTCGGTGGCTTTGCCTATGGAGGTAAAAATGCCGGACTTAGCCATAGGGGCTGGATATTGAATATTTAGTCACCGAGGAGCTCCTGCATCTCGTAGGCAACGCGCCCATGTCTTTAAAGACTGATAAATGCCAAGCCGCGGTCTGTACGCACGTAACCGCGCATAGATGCGCGGCTGATGCTCATTACTGGGCATTGATCCGAAAGTTCRTCAACTATAACATCTTCAACCAAACCCCGGCGAGGATCACGGCTGCGAAGTTCAGGAAATAAAAGGGTTTAGGTGGTGTCAGAAATGCCCACAAYCGTTTCACCACATCCTTTCTCCACATCGTAACGTGTTGCACGTGGGAATACGCTGATTTAAAAGAAACCAACCCAAAACTATAAAAATCCGTGTGAGAAAGAGGGAATGTGGAGAGCTTTGGGTGTCAGAGTGTGTGCTTGGGTGAAGTCCACCCATTCCACTTTCTGCAAGCTGGGAGCCCGTAGAGTTGTGAGTGTGTGTGTGTGAGAGAGCAATCAGCTCATGGAAGCGATTTTCCCTGCATTGGTGTTTCAAATACGCATAAAAACAAGTTTCACATGGTCCWGGCCACGGCTAAATAAGCCTGGGACTGGATCTCCCGTCGAGGTTTAAAGAATTAAACTTTGATACCATATCCAGGGTCTAAGCCACCATCTGCTGCTACTTTTTGTGGCCGAGGGGATTACTTGGATTTCAGCTTTTTTCTCCACTCGGAGTGGTAAAAGAAAACGAAAACAAACAAACAAAAWACTTGTATGGGTTTTAAACTGGTGCGTGCTTTATTCCCGAAACTGGTGATTCTTGTAGGCATAGTGCCTATCTCGCCTATAAAACAAACAGCCGCTCAAGGGGAGGAGAGGGAAAGTCAAACAGCGTAAAATAACCCRGAGTTTTCTGTCTAACTCACAAGCCCTGTGACTCCTTCCTTAGAAACAACGTGCTACTTGTGCCCTAACTCAAAGCCCTTAAACGGAAAAGGACAATCTGGGAAAGTTAATCATAAACTATTCGGTAATAATGTCCCCATAGGCAACCACTAACCTGCCTTGTAAATGTCTGGGCTTCTGATTTTGATCTCCCTCCTACCCACGTAAATACAGGAAACAAGGGCCAGGGAGGAGAATGGGGGACACAGAGCTGGGAAAGATCAGAATCAGGCCCGGGGGGTCTGTATTGCTGCCTGAAAACGGGAATTGGGACTMATTTCCCAAAGGCTTTGGGAAGGCAGGAGCGGGGAGAGGAGGGTGCGGTGGGCAGGGGGTCCCGCCTGTCCCACAGGCTCGGCTGCCTCTGGAGCGGTTTGTTTCTCTTCTTTTCCAAATTAGAAAGATAAGAGCGACCTTACCTGGAGAAGCAGTTGTGTGGGGATGACTAAAAAAATRATTATCCTCCGCGTAGAAATTGCCTGGTTTGCGACATGCTGCACATTTCTGCGCTTAGAGGCAAGGAGCAACTGCGGTTAAYGCAACAAATCTCCCCCAAGTTGCTCTCCTGCCAAGGTCCGTCCTGTCTGATACTACCCCGACCCGGGATGAGTTTTAATTACGGGCAAAAGTGTTGTGAAAAGAGCCTATCCGAAAGAAACTCCCCTCTTCTTATTTTACTGGAGCTCATGCTACGGGTTTTATGGAAACAATTCTATCGCAACTTAGTTCTTGTACCTGTGCTCGTATTTTCCCACTCCCTTCCCCTGCCTTGAGTGGGAGCGACAGATTTCTCACCATCATGGGCTGTTACTTCCCTTCCTCCCAGACTAATGCGATTTGGACGACTTTTTTTTTTTTTGCGGGGGGGACTCCAGTTATATCGTGGTGACCCCAAAGCAGAGCCAGGGGAACCCGCAGCAGTTGCACCAGCAGCTCCCGGGGTGTAAAATCTGCGGCAGCCGGAGCGAGGCAGGCGCCCAGCTATTTCGTGGGACTTGAATATTATTTCAAGGAGGGAGGCGAGGGGGGGGGAATTAGTCTAGTAGCCAGAATGTGGGTTCCCGAACAACAATCAAACTTTATTTTAACTTTCTCTCCTTCCAGCTTCCCTTTCCAAATGTACATACGCTTTTACTTTACAGGGGATCTAAACGCTTTATTAACTGCTGGGATTACAAACCTCATTTGGAATTGGGGTTTTTAGCCAGAGTATACTTTCGGTCCTTGGAAAATTGCCCACATGTGTAACTTGTTTTTGCTTCTCTTCAGACAAGGAATTCCCCCCCCCCTCTCCCTCCCTTCTCACCACTTACGGATTTTTAACAGACGGCAGCATTCAAACTGAGAGCTAGCACAGGAAATGGCAAAGGTAGATCCTTCTGCTTTTAGGCTACAGAAACTTATTTCACTTTTTTTTTTTAAAAGGTTTTACTCTTCAGGAGGGATTTTTTGTTGCGCTTTCGTAAGTTTGTAGGGCTCCGTGACTGAAGTTTCTTTCATAACCTCTTAGACCTGCCTAAATGTATCATTCATAAATTATGTTTACTCTATGCTGAGGTTTTATTTCTGTTTCCTGTCTCTTACCAAAAAAAAAAAGTTATTTGCTTGTTGTTGTTGTGATTATCACTATTATTCTTATTATTAGTATAATTTCGGAATGTTTTATATCGCCTCAAATAAACGCTCAGCCCTTTGAAGGCCGGGTTATCTCAGAATCTGGTCTCCAGACTCTCCATAGCCATGAAGTTCACTCTCAGCTTTTATCCTCTCTTAGCTTATCCTTATCGGCTTCCAAACCTAAACTGAAGAAGTAAATATGCCTAAAGTAATGCACGTTACACCCCAACGCCATGTCGGCCTCTTGGTGGAAAGATCCTGATGAACATCCTCCCCCCGCCCCCGTCCTGCCCTGTTCGTGCACCAGGACGGGGGGGAAGCTCCGCACCCCCAGGTCTCCTCCACCTTCCCCATATCAGTGATAAAGAGGCAAAATCAGCTGGAAGAAAGTCCCAGTTCTAATAAATGATAACAACCGTCTTTAAAAAGTGGTTAGATATGTTTCCGGTAAGAAATGGCTCATCCGCTTTTTTTTTCTTTCTTATGCCAAAACTTGTAAATCAGTAAAAGGTGGCAATTGCACAGACTTAAAATCTGCATATTTTGAAAATATTTTATATTCGGTTGTTTTCAGCTTCGAAATGCCAACTCAAAGGGGGTGGATTTTGGCAGTTGTGTATTTCAAAGCACTATTTGGAAATTATTCCTTCTCTCCACAAACAATAAAGATTATTTATAAACAGCATCTGAGTTCAGAAGCCTCTGGCTTTCCATTGCAAGCTGACAATACTCCGAATTTTTCCTCACAGCTAAATACACTTGGCGCTGATTCTGAAAGCAGGAAAGTTTCCACTTCGAACTTTTTTTTTTTTAATAACTATTTCCAGTTCCACTTCCCTTTACCAACTCACAACAATCACACATCTAAAATTAATCTAGTTTGCGAACCCAGCAAAGCTCGCACATCCTGCCTCCTTTCTCCCAAAGATTCGTCCTTTTAGACTTTTAGACTCTGCTCCGAGGTCACTTTCTCCTTGACTTTTCCTTCTCCAAGATTTTTTTKCAAACAGAAGAGCTTTTCRTGCAATTTCTGATGGGGTCTATTTGGGGTTTTAAAATATAAACGCCTATGTAATGTCACCCGAAGCAGGCAGCACTGCACGACGTGGTCTCTCCAAGCGGGCAGACCTGGGATGAAGCTGTAGTTTGCTTTAAGCCTCTCTCAGAAAAGGCTACAAAGAGATGAGCTATGGGGATATGTATAAAAAATAAACTACTGAACAAACGGAAACCTCCAGAGGAGCAAAAGCAAATGGATTTTGCAGATCWTCTTGTGAGGTTTCCATTCACTAGGGATCTGAAAACCCTTGGTTTCTGCCTCATAGCCACACTCCTGAGAGTCTTGGTTTAAATTTATATACTACAGAAAATTATATACTCACATGCTGACATAGTTCATCATTATTTATAGGAGGCGCACCAGGATTTTTTTCCAAGAATATATTTATTACAGGTAAGACATGGCCAATCTATCTAGCAAACAGAGAACAGGTGTTTTGCTTCAATTAACGTTCAATAATTTCATCTATACTTATTCAACACCCTGCTACCAACACGGCTGTTTATCCATCAGTTGTATAAACACATTTCCATGCGCCAAGCGAGTTTAATCTCCACAACACACTTAAATCAGCCCTTTCCTTTCCCAAGCTCTCATAACATTTGCAGAGTCCCTCCGAATCTCTGGTGAAATAGTCTGATTTTTAAAAATCATTTCTGAAAGGCAATAAAGCCGAGAAATATGACAATGTGAGCAACCAGCTCGTATTTCATGTCTGATGACATAGGGTCTTTTCATTTCAAAACCTCCCCAAGTCTTAAGGAAGTTAAAAGSGGGGGGGGGGGGGAAGATAGAAATGTGAAAAGTTGGAAAAAGCAGGAATTTCCCCCCTCGTTTCATACAACCCCTGTTCGTGTGAGATGCACTGGAGAGAGCARCGATCCTGCCCCACGCTGCTCACTGGTAGGGGATTTCTCTGCTTTCACCGGTTTAAACGCGAAAGGGATAAGTGGAGTTACTCTGGATTAACCCCCTGGAAAGGAGAGGAGAGTTTGCAGGTCAGTGGGGAGTACTCACCTGGTGACATTTACCCACGGCTGGCTTGGCAAGATCTTAGCCCAGGGGCTGGAGAGGGCTTCCCAAGCACTCCTCARACCTCACCTTGGCTGGAGCCTGCAGACTGAGTCTGTTTTTCCAACACAGGGAGGATTTTGAGCTGCTTGGGGGGCTCTTGCTACCCTGACGGATGCAAAAATTAAAAATAAATCTGACCTCCGGCATTAAGCTCCGGCTCTCCTTGCCCATCATCCCGACCCTCTCGATTTTTTTTTAAATGAAAATGGACAGCTTCCTAATAGCGCCTCTTTTAGAGGAGCTCTGATCCTGGATATGGGGAAACGTGTCCCTCCATCAGGCTGCAGGGCAGATGCTCATGGAAAARCACCGCTTATAGGACTAAGGGAAAATCTAAGGGTTTAAGTGTAGGTTTTAAAGTGCCTTCATAATCTTCTAGTATCAGTAGAACACCTCTGATAGCAATTTCCCACATCCGTTTTGTGTGGCACGGACATATGGACACACGCACGCACACTCTCATACAGACAGAGAGAAATGCGAAATATATTTTTCCTTCATTTCAGGCGGCTATTAGCACCCCTCAATGTTATTATTAGCCTGTTAATATAGACTTCCATCCCTATACACTTCAGGAAGGATTCGCGATGATTTATCATTCCTAGGAATCTCTTTGCCCTTCACTTTAAATATCCTTCAGTGTTGGGGTGAGAGGGAGAAGGGCGGAGGGGTAATAGATTAAAGGAGGCAAATTGATCCAGACTGTTACAGCTGAAGTCCAGAGAAACACTTTTGCCGTAATCATAGAGCGCACCTTTTCCTTAACCAACATTTACGACGCCATCGGACCATCTCGCAATAAACGGATTTATCATCATAACTTGGTAAAACTGACCCCGTTACCCCGCATCATTTGGGCTGGGACCCGCACCGAGCTCTAACCCCCTGTCAATCATTCGCTTCGGTGCAGGGAAAAAACACCGAAATCGTTGGGKTTTCGAAAACACATGGAAAATGCAAGCGCGGGGGGGGGTGTTGTTCGACACGCACACACACCGTGGGCACATACATGTGAGGTGTGAGGGGGGGCACGGTGACTGAAAACGCGAGGGATTCCTTTTTTTTGCCCCCTTTCTTTTCCACAGGCAATAAATTCAAGGCTATAAAAATCAAAGAAAGCTAATGTAAGTTTTATTAAACTATTTAACCATCACAAGTTTAAGGCATTCTGTAACAAAGCCGGATCAGTGCCGCACTGTATTTTACTAGCCTTGTAAAGTTAAATGAAGGCTTCTGATTTCAGCAATGTGGGAAACTATTTTAGCCCAAGCAAAGCAACCCTGAGATTATGCCGCGAAACATGCGAACATATGTTCACATGCAGAGATATTTTTAAGAATTTTTCATATATATATATATATATAAAAGCATAAAGTCTAAGGCAGGCTTTGGCTGTACACAGGGGTTGCGGCTCGGCAGCTTGCTGGTCAAAGTTGCAATGCCACGTCCATGCCAGTGACATTTTAAATTTCATATTTACCCACATTATTTTACCATGTTAACAATCCCTTTCCCCATCCCAGCTAGTTAATTATTTATAACATCCTCCCCAGCACTCTTGCTACCTAGATCCATCTTTTTCTTTACAAAAACGCATATGTGTGTGCATTTATGTATATATGCCTGTAATGCACGCACACATATGTATGTATATGAAATCGCGGCGGGGGGGGGGGGCGGGTTGGTTTGTACTTATTCTCTGTTTTTTTTCTWTCGTACTCCGGAGCCCGAGTGGCAAAGAATAGCTTTTATCTCTATTCCCCCATGATGGTTATTAAAGGCAAAGCGAGCACATCAGCATCTTTCTTTAAAAAAAAAAAAAAAGAAAAAATCCCCCCCCCTCCCGGACGCCCTCCCCCCCCCCAAATAATATTTCAGGAGCAAATCTAGGAAGGGATATTAGCCCCAGCTCTGCCCGTTTGGTGGCTTTTCGAAACTCCTGACGTTTTGCAACATTGCATAAACATAAAACAATCCATCCTTGATATGGAATGCAAGGGCGGATGACAGCGCAGCGCAGCCCCCTCGGCTTCGATTGATTTACGCCGAGACTGACGCTTTATCAGGCACACGAAAAAAGTTTGACCAATCATTTTGCTGGGAGCTCACAACACAGCAGCCCAACTGTACTTTGTTGGCTGGGAAGTTGGAGAAGGGGGTAGAGTACAAATCTAGATCTGTCCTATATATTTTTTTCCCTTCATTGAACCGTGCTTTGTATGATGTCTGAGAATGTCCATTTCTGGGACTCTTAGCAATTATTATGTCGACTCTATTATAAGTCATGAAAGTGAAGACTCGCCTTCAGCTAAATTTTCWTCTGGGCAATATACAAGTTCCAGGCAAGCTGGGCACAATGAGCATCTAGAATTCCCCTCCTGTAGTTTTCAGCCAAAACCTCCAGTTTTCAGCGCCTCCTGGACTCCTTTGAATCCACATTCTTCTGGTACCCTTCCTGCCGTCTACCATCCATATATTCAACATCAAAGCGTCCCATCTGATAGCAGGTATCTACGGAGCTGGCTGGATCCAGTACCCAGAGCAGAGAACCTCCCCGGGCAGGGATCTGTTAAGGCAGAGCCGCTGCTGGGCCGTCCCGGGGATGTCCATAAACAGGGAACACAGGAGTACAATTTAGAAACTTCTGCTGCAAGGGAAGGGATCGTTTCCAATCAAAGGCCCAGCTTCGAGGACAATAAAGTTTGTGAAGGAAGCGAAGACAAAGACAGGACAGATCAAAGTAAGTTATAAAAGTGAGGAAGTAAACAGTATAAAAGCTGGAGGAGGTGCAATAAAAGGGGACAATGCTGCGTAAAGTTTAAAATCAGGGCTTAAAGAAAACTCTCAGCTTGCTGATGCCAACCTAAGGGGAGAGGTGGGGAGGGGAGAGGGGTGGCATTGTCTCTGCCGGTAAATAAAAATAAAAATAAAAATGAGCGTCGTCTCTGAGCTTAAACAGAGTCCAGAGCGGACAAAAGCTGGAGCGAGTCATCCTCTTTCCTACAGAGCGCTGGCTCCGGCAGCAGAGACCACTTTAGTAAGCGGGAGTAAATCTGCGCGGGTGCGGGCGGTGGGGAAGGGAAGGGACGGGGGGGAGCCGGTAAGTGTCGGGGAGAAGGTAGGGAAAGGGGAGCGGAGGGCGGCGGTCGGGGGAGAAGAAGAAAAAGGGGGGAAAGAGGAGAAATTACGGAGGAAAAGTTCACGTGGGGGGAAGTAAACAGCAGCGGGGGCTTTTCCGTGCCCGCCGCCCCGGTGTACCCCGGTCTACCGCGGTGAACCCCGGCTGGTGCGGGGACGGGCTCGCTCCCCTCCTCGGCTCCTCTCGAGTTTTTGGTGGTGGTGTCTTTTTTTTTATTATTCCTCGTGTTTGTTTGTTTATTTGTTTTTTAATTGTTTGTTTATTAAATGCAACGGTTCAGGGTACGACTATTTCAAAGCCACGCTCCTTCCTAGTAAAAAAAAAAGGAGGGGGGGTGTGTGTGTTTCCAACTTAATTAGCTTTTATTTGTAATGTAGCCAGATTGGGGAAACAGTTAAACTTCAACATGTGCTTTTTCCACGAGCTGGCTTGTCTTTTTTTCCCTGAAATACAGGAAAAAATTCATTTGCCTTGAAAATATTTAATAATACTATCAATAATGCTATTAATAATACTATTATTAATAATAATTATTACAATATTAATGATGATAATAATAATAATGCAATGGCGCTTGAGTAAGAAAGAATCAGTATCTTCACCCCGTGCCGATCCGTTTGGTACCTGGTTTCCATCTGAAAGGTAAACCGGAGGCAAAGCCCGAGCAGGAGGSAAAGGGAGAAACTTGGCTTCACCCCCACGATGAATATTTTGCAGTGAAAGCCGAAGTTTTCCAAACTGGCAGAGGAGCAGCCCCYGCCGAGGGTATAACTCCTCGGAGTCTGTGCAGAATGCACTGACACAGTCATTCTTTTTCCCCTTGAATTAACTTCTATTTTTCCTCCCCCCCACCCTCAACGTGGAACAGCAACAGAGATTGCCATTGCAACCATACGATTAAAAATACAGTATATTCTCGCCCCTCACGGTTTCCTCCCCTCCTTGTGCAGGATGTTATGGTGACATTTTTTTTTTTTTCCTATCATTTAACTTGCACACAGACACACGGGCACACACACACTCACACACACACAAAAAGAAAGTCCTATTCTATTGTACTGGGCAGAGATCCAGAACAAACTGCAACCGTGAGGTGAATGATTTGAGAGAATTAAATATCCAGGTTCTGTGCTCAATGTCCCTGAAATTGAATATATAAAAATCTTGTCCAAGAAAATGTTATTAAGTTATAAGTAAGCGCAGGGACCCGCGCTCAGAGGATGCTGTGCGGTTTCTATGGCATGTGGTTACGACGCATATTTTGTTTTAAATAATAGTTTAATTTGGGCTGACGTTGAGAGCCTGCCAGGGCTGGAAGACGGAGCTGTTTTGCAGAAAGTACTCCCACCAATTTCCCTGACTCTTTCMATTTTTGAAAGTATTTCGCAATAATGAATCTCCGCCCTGTGTATGGCACAGGGATCTGTTAATTTATTTGCTGGATTTTAAAGAAAGATGTGCCAGGACCTCTTCCCATTCACTTTCCTGTTTAGGGACTTGTGTATAGTGAATAGATAAAGCAACACTGGCGTTTAAAATATCTTACATTTTAACGATCCAAGATATGACCAAAAAATAAAACCAAACCGAATAAAAATCTGTTATGAAGCAGAGCCCTCCATTGCCATTAAAGGATGGGTAGTAGGATTAACAGTATCAATTATTAACAGCTTTCTTCCTCTTTAATATTTAATTCTGCATATTAGATCAAGTCAATTACATTAAGGAAATAGCCGTGCAAATTTGTAAGAGGCAGTACTTACAGTGGAAGATTAACCGGATTATTTTTAAAAAATATTCAATATATTTCATTTTACGTAGAGGAAACGTTCTGATGGCGCGCGCGTGTGTGTATGTATATATTTATAATGGTCCATTTAATTGGTGTAAAGGTTTATGGCTTCAGTCATAATTTCAGAGGAGGCAAAGGAAATAAAATAGAAATACGTGGTCTGTCTGTAACCCTTCATTTTACTCTTTCCCACCTCTCAGTTACTCAACGGTCAGCCAATATTTGCATGTGATTAGTAAATGCTCTATTATTTACCCTAAACCCACTTCACCTTTGGGTGCGACCTTCACCACTATCGTGTCTGTGGGGGTGGTTTCTGCTCCCACAATGTTGTTTTCTCCCCCCCACCCTTTGAATAGGCTAATTCCTGAAATGTCCTTTTTGCAAAAGATTCCCACGTAACTTCTCCCACACGCGAGGGTGACGGGCAGCCTGTTATTTATTTTTGGCTGCATTTGCAGCCCTGCAAATGTCCATGTCTCTGGGTAACACTGTCCAGATCTCCGGCAGCAGAGTCCATCCAAGCCCTCAGAGGATGTTTATTGTATCGAGACCGTTTCTTGCCACATAGCAAAAAAATAGGCAGGATTTATGAAAGGTTTCTGCAGAYCTCCTCTCTCTGCTCTTTTCCTGCGCGATGTGTCTATAGGAGCAAATCTGTAGACACGTGGGAAAACACATCTGAAAAAAAATATAATATATGTAATTTTTGCATTGGTTTCTTTGTATATAGCGTGCATAACGTGCAGATGGGCGTTATGCAAATCTGTAAGTGCATGTGGGTGTTTACTTGGCATAGATGGACCCGGGGAAAAGTGGGGGGAGCTCTGCCAGCGGCACGTGTGCACCCAAACATACGTGTGCGCACAGACACGGGTGTGCACGGTAACATGTGTGGGTGTGCACAGACACGCGTGTGCAAAGGCATGTGCGCGCACAGACACGCGTGTGCACACAGCCATGGGTGTGCACAGGCGCAGGTCTGTGCGTACAGACGACACGGGTCCGCGCGTCCCAGGCCCCCCCACTCGGGAGGGACGGGGTGCGTGTGCGGCGGTATTTCGGGATCGCCCCCCCCCCCGCAATCTGGGCAGCCTGTGCTCGCCCCGACGATCCCGTATGATTTTCATACGGCCTCTGCTGCTACCTCCCATGGCAGGGAGCATTTTTCACTCGGGCGTGCATATGCGTATGTATAATCTTAATATTTGATGGCATGATTAAAACCTTCTGAGAAACACTCAAGCTGCATCGTATTGATCTTGCTGCTTTTCTTTCAGCCAACCCAGCTGCCAGCTGGCTTCACGCCCGTTCCTCCAGGAAAAAACGATGCCCTTACACCAAATACCAGACCCTGGAACTAGAGAAGGAGTTTTTATTCAATATGTACCTGACGAGGGACCGTAGACACGAAGTGGCCAGACTCCTCAACCTGAGTGAGAGACAAGTCAAAATCTGGTTTCAGAACCGAAGGATGAAAATGAAGAAAATGAACAAGGAACAGGGCAAAGAATGAAAAACCAGAAAAGCAGCATCCCCCCCYTYTCCCCCCCAGCTCCCAGCCTCCGCGGCCGCGCACCCCCACTGTAGTGCTGCCAAATCCCCCAAACACGAGGGGAAAACCTCCCCATTTCCCATCTCCACCTTTGCATGCGAGATGTTGCTTATTATTCTTTTTTATCGTCTTAGTATTGCCACATAGGAGGCAACTTAGCCAAAACTGCAGCTCCTTTTTGGGGACACATGCTGGGTTTTGTTTCTGTTCTCTTGTTTTCTTTCTCTATTTTTTTTTTTTCCTTTCTCTTTTCTTCTCCCTACAGTGTAACATAGACACAGGCTCCCGTCTGAGCRGCAGCTTTCTCTGCTTGCATTTTCTCCATGGAAGGCAAGACGGCAAACACAACTGGCCACAAACAACCCTGGCCCAAGCCCCCACCAAACCTCGCTGTCTTTCTTTATCCACGTAAGGACAATGATTCTCTATAACATTCACAACACCCCGGCGCACACACACACACACACTCACACACTCACACGTTGAGGTGGCCAAGGAACCAGACGATTTAATTAAACTGCTGCAAGACAGACACATTCGTAAGACTTGCGTTTAATTGCACCCAACAAATCATTTTCAATTCGCCAACTTTATACCAGGGTAGTCGGTTAATGACAGCCCAACTCCCAACCGCGCTGGGTTTCTTTTTTTTGTTTTCCTCCCTTTTTTTTTTTTTTTTTTTTTTTTGCGGTTTTTTTATTTGAATCGTGCCATGGCAGATATGTGGCTTTGACCTGAAAGTTTAGTAGGATCTTTACAGGCAAACCTCCTCATCTGGTAGTTTTATACTGGGTCACTTGGAAGAGGAGAAAAGACAGGGAGGGAGGTGAGAGAGTGTGTGGGGGGCACTCTCAGAGCCGCATTGTAAATTATTTAGGAGAAAAAGGGGCGGAAGAACCCCTGCCAACTTATTCCTAACTTTTAGAGGAGAGGAAGAATGGGATTTTCTAGTTAAAAAACTACCTTAGTAGAGCTATAAGAGAGGGGAAGGTTGTGTTCTTAGTGCTAGCATATTTATAATTTATTGTGAATTGACTTTTCCTAAAGCAGTAGGCTGTTGCAGAGATAAAGTGCCAACCCTAGCCTGTGTGTATTTCTTCCCCCTCCTGTTTGCTGAGATGCTTTTAATACTTGAATGTCAGTGGGGTTTTGTTGGGGTGGGGTTGGTGTGTTTTTTTTTTTTTTTTCGGCCTGAAGCGAGCTCCCGGCATGTTTTTCCCATTGCCACCCACTTTCCTCCGGGGCCCGGTACCACGCCGGGGCCGGGGCCCGCCGCCTCCCCGGGGAAGCAGCCTCGTCCCGCGGGTGGCACCGGGGGATGCGGCGGCTCCGCGCTGCTCCCCCCCCCCCTCCGCCTCCCTCCATCCTCATCCTCATCCCGAAGAAGCGTTTAAAGTCACAAATATAGACCTTGCTGGTCTCATGTCATGCCGGCCGGAGCTGATTTCTCATCTGACAGATCCGCTGGAGGTTTCTCCAACC
>JASVER010000115.1:144205-150857 GCA_030449065.1 Oceanodroma leucorhoa
TATACCACTGCAAGTACTCGAACAACAATAATTACTTGAAAAGGCTTTTAGATTCGACTGAAATTATCCCTACACAAAATAAAGGAAACGTATTTACTTAAATTATTTCTCTAAGGATGCTTTTAAAGTTTTATTCCGTTACTATCTTTGTTTTCTTTCTTTCTCTCTTCCTTTCTGTCTTTCTTAATTCCCTGCCTTATTCCCACTGCCAATTTTAATTCAAGTATTTTTTTTACCAAAGCCCTGGCAAGACAGACTAACCGAAACATTTCAACTTTTTCCTCTTTTCCATGTTGTGGAGGTTGAAAATTGTCCCTGAGTTGAAGGCAGGCACGAGTGAAACCGTCTTTAATTCACCTTTCTCGTGTCAAAACCGCGCAGACGGATGCGATGGGAAGCAGCAGAAATCTACCCAGGGCAAAGGGGAAAAAAAAAAAAAAAAAAAAGAGGTTTAAAAGAGTGTCTTTAACTCCTATTGAAGGTTGAAGGATTGGAAAATATAGCTGGCATTGCGAGGGGCTTGGAGGGGCGTCGTGGGTGTTAGGCAGGCTGGGGCAGCGTTTTGAGTTGGGAGGGTTTGGTGTCGTTATTAGCTGAAATACGCCTCGGTAATATTTGCTGACTGCGATAAATGAATTTCAAAATCTACCCCCTGTGTGTTTAGATGGTGGAAAATTGCAGCGTTGGCATCTTAGGGGTAAGTTTGCTCCGTTGTTACCAAATGCCAATAAAATAGAAAGCCTCTCTCATCTCTCCCTTACCCCATCCCCCTCTTCCCCTCTTCTCCCCAGTTTTCATTAAAAGTACCATGGAAAAAAAAAAAAAAATTGAAGTTATTGAGGAGGGGGTGAGGTGGGGAACGGCCATCAGTTACTGACCGTAGAGGTTCTGCTCGGGGTGTGATAAGCGACACAATACTTTTAGTTCGCAATCATCCCCGACCACATCTTGAACAAGTCCTCGGCGGGGGAGGAGGCAGGGAGGGGGCTGCGGGAGAGACACAAAAAGTCAATGTTATATATGAAAAACTATAATCATTTTAATTCAATATTGACACCTCAACATCTCGCTGTAATGCGGACGGGTCCAATCGAAACCTCTGGTTTATAGCAGTAGAGGAACGAACTCGTAAAATCCTAACGGCTTTTATGTAGTGCGGTATAAACAACAACAACATCCCCGGCTTTATGGCGTTTTATAGTTTGTTAAACAGTTTACAGCCTTTTTTGGGGCTATTACAAATGCAATTCCCTTCATGCGATAGTTAAACCTTTATCAATAATAAGGAAATTGATCATTAAAATGTTAAATATGACTACCTCGTTTGTTTTAAAATATGTTTAGGGTAAGAAGCTGTATGATTTGATAACTTGTATTAAAATACCAATTACATTTATAGGACCTTTTAAAACTGGTAGCAATTAAATCGTGTTCTTTTACAGTTTTCCAAAGCGACCCTGACATTTAAAAAGGCTAAAACTGCCTCGTTAAAATTTTGAAATTAACGACTGCGAGCGCTTCTCTTTAATTTTCCAACACTCCCCAAAAATCAATCTTTTGGGTGGTCTAGGTATGTGATTTGTTGTGAGGCGAGCGATATCTCATTAATGTAGGTAGTTAAACATATTTAATCCGTATATTCACCCCACCTCCTTCTCCCTTCCCCTCTCTCTCCCTCTCTCTCTCTCTCGCTCCCTCTCCCTCTCTCGCTCCCCCTCGCTTGCTTTTCCTTCTTTATTCTCTCACACTCTTCCTTTCACAATCATGCAGTGCAGAGTCCGTGTGGAGTAAGGAGAAGCCAATAGGATGAGGTTTTGGTAATAGATGCAAATGATCATGAAAAGACACTGCAAAATATGAAACAACTCATTTGCGCTGAAGTAAATCACTGAAAACTGTTTATGAACTGGCATCTCTTCTTGGAAATGTAAAGCGAGAACTCTTTAAGTGGCGATTTTTTTTTTTTTTTTAGGGGTGGGGGGGAGGAAAGAATTCAATATCATGCAGGCTTAGAGTTTTGATTATATCCTCCTTTTATATTCCTGGAAATCACAAACTGTCGTTGCTTAGCATCTTAGCGCTTTCTTTTTTTGCTAATAGATTCCCGTGGTCTGGTTTGGTTGGCTTCTTTTTTTTTTTTTTTTTTTTTTTTTTTTCCTTTTCTTCCTCCTCCAAACAAATATTCTTATTTAAATTAAAATGAGCTCTTATTTTGTCAACTCACTCTTCTCCAAATACAAAACCGGGGACTCCTTGCGTCCCAATTACTATGACTGTGGGTTCGCTCAGGATCTTGGGGGCAGACCCACGGTGGTGTACGGACCCAGCACGGGGGGCACCTTCCAGCACCCGACCCAAATCCAGGAGTTTTACCACGGAGCATCCTCACTCTCCAGCTCCCCTTACCAACAGAATCCCTGCGCCGTGGCGTGCCATGGGGACCCCAGCAACTTCTATGGCTACGACCCCTTGCAAAGGCAGAGCCTCTTCAGCGCCCAGGAGTCGGACTTGGTGCAGTACACGGACTGCAAGCTTGCTGCCAGCGGCCTTGGAGAGGAGGCGGAGAGCTCGGAGCAGAGCCCTTCTCCGACCCAGCTTTTCCCCTGGATGCGACCGCAAGGTGAGGCGAGATGGAAAGGACAGCGAGGAGGCATTTCCTGAGCCCATAAAGTAGCCCTCTTGCTTTCTTTCTGCCCCTCTTGCTTTCTTTCTTTCTTTCGCTCCCTTTTTCTTCCCCAGTGACTGTATTTTACTGCTTTATGGGGGTAAACTTTTGCACTTGTAAATTGCTTTATAGTTTAATTACCCTGAAGGAGACCTTTTCTTCTGGGGGCTGAGCGAGCCGGGCTTTCTGTGGAAGGAAGCGTCCGTAAAGTTTATGGCACTTTTATAGCCTTAAAAAGCCCCTTCATTTTTGTTTTGCGTTTGATTTGGGATTTCGGTGGTGCTGCTTGCTCTCCCCGGGCTGCAGCTCTTTTTTTTTTCTTTTTTTTTTTTTTTTTTTTTTTGCGGGATCCCAAAGAGCCGGAGTCTGTTGTTGTTGTTGTGGTGGTGGTTCGGGTAATAATAAGTGTGCAAGTGCAGGCTTTAGCTGGGCTGCTCGGAATGGGCTGGTGGGTGACCCCCCCCCCTCCCCYGCCMCCATCACCCCTTTCCTTTATAACCATCTTCCCTTTTATAATATTCTACAGGAGCCTTTCCCTCTCCCTGTTTGCTTCCTGCCTTTGCTCCTGCGAGTCCTTTCTTCCTCCCCCTCCCGTGCCTCTGTATGTGTGTGTGTGTGTGTGAGTGTGTGTGAGTGTGTGTGGGTGTGTGTGGGTGTGTGTGAGTGTGTGTGAGCGGGTGTGAGCCTGTGTGTGCCTATTCTCGAGCCTGGTTTATGTATCTTTCAACCTCCTTCTCTTCTTCCCCTCTTCCACCCAACCTTTGCAATTCCCCAGCAGCCGCTGGACGGAGGAGGGGGAGGCAAACCTACAGCCGCTACCAGACGCTGGAACTGGAGAAGGAATTTCTATTTAATCCCTACCTGACCCGCAAACGGAGGATCGAGGTCTCGCATGCCCTGGGATTGACAGAAAGGCAGGTCAAAATCTGGTTCCAGAACAGGAGGATGAAATGGAAAAAGGAAAACAACAAAGACAAGTTTCCCAGCAGCAAATGCGAGCAGGAAGAACTGGAAAAACAGAAAATGGAAAGAGCCCAGGAGGTGGACGAGGAAGGGGAAGCACAGAAGGCGGACAAGAAATAAAAGGATTTTTAAGGACTGAAAGGCAAGCGCTGCTGGGGTGGAAGAGCCCCTGAGCCCCACGTTAATGGCAGTTAATGTAAGGGAGGGGTGGGAAAAAAAACCAACAATGCATAGAAAAGAGAAAGGAAAAAAAAAAAAAACTTTTATTGCTGTAAAACAATATAGCTGTAAGCACCACTTTCCTGATTATCCTTTGATACAATGAACAGTATGCAAAAGTGATCGGGAGGTCTCTCCTGCCTTTTGCCAGTTATTAACTAGTGGTAGTGTAACGCAATAGCTTATGTAAAACATGACTGTGAAATTTTCTCTCTCTCTCTGTCTTTCTCTCTGTCTCTCTCTTCTTTCCTGGGGGGTGGGTTGGTTAACATAGCTTTCAATGCTATAGGAGTTACGTGAAATTACATTTGTGCACTTTTATTTTTTATTTTCCACCTTTTTTGTTGTGGTTTATCTGTATGTACTGGAGGTAGCTATTGAAACAAACATCCCAACAACATGAAACTGCCTATTTATGCTATAGTTATCTCTCTCTTTCTCTCTCTTTCTCTCTTTACTTTCCTTACTTCTGTTCTTTTATTTGGTTCGGGATTTTCTTTTTTTTTTTTTTTTTTTTTTTTTTTTTTACAATTTTTAAATGTCTCTTCCAAAAAAAGGGAAAAAGAGAAAAAAAAAGACAAGAAAAAAAGCGTTTTTCTCTCCTTTAGTTAGCATGCGCACAGTGAAGCAAGTTGTAAAGTGATCTTTAGGTTAACTGTGAAAAAGAATGTATACTGTATACGTGAATTACTTTATTGGGGGAACTAATGATATATTTTGTTGTTCTTTCATCACTTTGTTCTATTGTCTAAACCTGGAAGCGGCGGAAGAAAGTTACAATAAAGTTTACAAGCGAGAATTCCGTGACATCATTCTTTTACCCTGCTCCATTTCCTCCAGGACCACTTTGATAGAAAGGAAATAAAAGTCAATTGTGTCGGAGCTGCAGCCCTGGCCATCAAAGACTTCTTTGCCTGGAGAGATGCTGGCGGGCTGGATCGCTGCTGGGACGGGCGGAGGCAGGGGCTGGGGCCGGGGAGCTGCTGCCTGGGAGCCGTGGGGAAGGGGAGGAGGACGGGGCAACTGCGATGGCTTCTGCTCTTGTTGTTGTTTCTAACAGTTCCTGGGTGGTGACAGGTTGGGAGGCTGTGTGGAAACCCTTCCTGAAGGTAACGTGTGTTCGTTTTTTTCCTTCCTTTCTCTTTCCTCCTTTCTCCCTCTCTCCTCGCCCACCCCACTGCCCCCGCAAGATGAAGCCCAGCTCTGGGTCCCCCTTCCTTTCCTCCCACTCATCTCGCTGCAAAAAAAAATATATTGTCAGTCGCGCAGCTGAGCTGCTTTCTGCTCTTTCGCCTGTCGAGCTGCCCTGCCATGGCAATAGAGGAGTGCGGGGATGCACAACCATCCCCTTGCAACATAACCTTGGGAAAGGAGAAACAGCACAAACCCTAGATGCACATCCACCATTGTCTGGGCTGCTTTTCCTGCTAGTAAGACTTTCTTTCTTTCTAAACACCCACCCCCCCCCCACCCCCCCCTTAAAAAAAAAATTGAGGCAGATCACATTTTGGAAGGTCTCTCTGCTTCTCCAGCAGAAAGCAAATCAGCCAGCTGGTAAGGTTTTACTTCTAACTGTAATTGAGTCCCGCAGAACCGCTGACACGCTAAACAAGGGATCTGTGCACTCTTTATTTTTCGCAACAAGAAAAGCAAATGCCAGCTCAATACGAAGCTCAAAGCCTGTGGCACTGGAATAAATTAGATATAGAGCTGAATGGCATTTGGGAAAAAAGAACCCTGAAACTATTAGGTATCAATGAGACATTTGTCTTTTTTTTTTTTTTTTTGGGTGGCTGGGGAGGGGGAGAGGGTCAAGGGGGGAGGGGAGGGAATTATGTACAGTCTTGTGAAAAAGTACCTCGGAGCCAGGGAAATGGTGCGAAGGAGGGAATTTTAGACGGGATCAATAAAGGGATAAATAGAGCTCCCTTCCTTTTCCTCCAGCAGAGAGAGACCGAGAGGGAGACGCTGGTTTATCAGCAACGTGCTTTTACCCCCCCCCCCCCTTTTCTCTTTCTCCCTCGCTCTGAGCTGAAAACTGATTACAGGTTGCTTATCGACTCCAGCACAATTTCACCCCTTCCAGCATAGATCTTGGAGGGTTTTATATCGCATCAATTATTTATCATATTTTATAAATCCAGCAGCACTACAATTTTTTGCCCCCGAGGAGGGAGCGGGCGGCGATTGGCGCCGCCGGAGCCACGTGCCCGCGCGTCACATGGGCCGGGAGGAAAAAGGGCTCCTTTTTGGTGTAAATCTGGACTCTAATTCCGTAATATATCACGGTACCTCGTAAAACCGACACTAAAACGTCCCGACCTACAAATCACCCGGCCAAATTATGAGTTCATTGTATTATGCGAATGCTTTATTTTCTAAATATCAAGCCGCAAGTTCGGTTTTCCCATCCGGAGTCTTTCCCGAGCAAACTTCTTGCGCTTTCGCCTCCAACACCCAGCGAACGGGGTATGGGGCCGGATCCACGCCTCCCTTCGCCGCCTCCATGCCCGGGCTCTACTCCAGTGGCAGCGCCGTGCACCCCCAGCCCCCCAGCATGTATTCCTCCGGTTACGGCCTGGAGCCCGGCTCCTTCAACATGCACTGTTCCCCTTTTGAGCAAAACCTCTCCATGATGTGCCCGGGAGATGCCTCCAAGCAGAATTGCAGCAAAACGGACCAGAGGGACTCAGATTTGCAAAGCGACAGTAACTTCCGTATCTACCCCTGGATGAGGAGCACAGGTAAGCCCCAGCCTCCCTAAAGAAAGGAGCCCGGGGTGGGGGGGGTGGGGGGAATGGGGGG
>JASVER010000115.1:171524-202245 GCA_030449065.1 Oceanodroma leucorhoa
AAAAGAAAAAAAAAAAAAAAAGAAAAAGCTCTTGTATCTTTCTGTCTTAAAATTGTCCAGTCTGTGTTTAGTTCAAACTTCAGGCCAGGATTTCTAGTCCCAGGCTAATTCCGAGACGTACTCTTAGACGTGGGTAAACTTCACTATTAACAAAAATGTATAAAATCGGACCAACAATAGAGTGCTCTAATGTTTGTAAATACTAGAAATATTTCTGATGTGACTAATAGACGGTTTGTAGTGGGCAGAGTGAATGCAATGTTATGTGTAAAAATGGCATCTGTCATGTCTAGCTGCCTGTTAGTACTTTGCCAATAAGCTTTTTGTATTTGTTTGTAGCTTTACTTGAAGTCAAATAAACGTTTCTCCTATTCACAAAGGCTCCCAGTTGCACTTTATACACAACCTCTGAGACTTGCAGCTCATGCTAAAGCCGGAGAGATGCCTGGCATGGAGCTGAGCCTGTGCTAGGAGCTCTCAGCAGAGCTGCAGCCTCTCCTGGGCAGCTCCTTGGGAGCTCAGAAACACCAAATATTCACATCAAATACTCTTCTGGCACCGCACGGGAATAAAACGCAACCCTCCGCACTGCCCCGAACGCCGGCTCCCCAAAAAACAACACAGATCGCCCCCCCCAGCCCACCGCATCAGACAAACTGGTTTCAAGTACTTCAAGTTGCAATAACACGGTATAAACGCTTCCCCGGCAGATTTACGTGCATTTCAGGAATTGTCAGATATAGATATACACACGCACACGCACAAGTTAAAAGCGAGAGGTATTTATATCCACATATATGTCCACGTCAAACTGTGTTCTATAGAATTACAGATCTGTGTGTTTGTATAGATACATTTATTATATATATATAGCATGTATATATATAATATATTTCTGTGCTAAGCTGTACTCTCCCCGCTACCCCTCGTCCTCGGTTTATTGTGCTTACTGCTTTTGCCTCCTCGCCTCTGCCTCAACATGTAAATAACAGCTCACGGCTCTGTAACTACTGACACTTACTACAACGAGTCATTTTGGCTGCAGATAATTTAACATCATCAAAGATGGCAAATGTTGCCATTTCGCTACCTAGGGAATCTAACAAGGCACGAGATACTCCGGTTTAAAGTCGCTCGATTTGGCAAAACGCCACTGACATCTCTACAATACAGCTTTAGGCTTTTCGTTCGTAGCAAGTAAAGTTGGAGCTTAAAACTTACCAAACTTAATCTCCCACTGTTTAGGTACTTCTTAAGTGATTTTGAGAGGGATGTGAAGTGGACTGTCAGATCCCAAACCATTTGCTCGCCTTCCCTTGATTTTTTTTTCCTTTTTTTTTTTTTTTTTTTTTTTACCAATAGCAAACTATACCAAAAGTGGGTATGACATTTAGATGTCAAATGGATAGGGTTTTATCTAGAAGTTAGATCGTAAAAATCGCCCAGACCTCAGACAGATACCCCTCACTGGCTCTCAAAAGTCACGTGAGGTCCATAAAGTTAGTTTTATGGTTTTGGGGAGTTGACAATGTACAATATATTTCACATTCTCTAGAATGTTAAGTGACACTTTAACTGCTTGGTTTGGCTTGTAAGGGGCAGCAATGGGTGAGCACTTTTCCAGATGAGATAAACGTTGCAATTGCAGGGAACATGTTTTGCGGGTCCAGTTTTCAGTCCAGAGAGCCAATAGACTGGAGTCCTGAAAGTAAGTTCTTCTGAAATATTATCTGCTTAAACTATTTTAAAGGGTTGATATGGCTAAAGGCTGAGCGGGGAGGAAAGAGGGTCTGTCTCTCTTTCAGAGCTTTATTTCTCACTTTTAGAAGGTCCTAATTCTTACCCTCCCGAGAGCTGGAATTGCATTACATTTCCATCACAGCTTCGAGGCCCGCAAGTAAACTTTGTGGAAGCGGGAGAAATAGAAAATCTGTAAAGATTCATTATCATCGCGAGGCAAACTCCATCCTGTCTTTGCCGGGGGACATGTGTACTTCAGACAAAGTTTGTTTTTGTCCTTCGCCATGTAAAAAGGCTATCGCTCGTTTATTGGAGGTGGTTCGGTGTGGTTTATACTGCTCGCAAATAGCCACAAATCCGGCCCATGCCTTTGCATTTCAGTTAGCTATATTCTGTCTGTGCTCTTCAGGTTGTTAACACCTTTTGATTTTAATTATTTTCACCTGCTTGCCAAAGAAATGTGTGCACTTTTTTTTTCTCCTTTCGGCCTGTGTAGAGACCGGGTGTGKTTTTTTTGCTCTAGGGCTTTTTTTTTTGCCTTTTTTTTTTTTTTTCCTTGGGTTTCGGTTTTTTCCCAATAATACGAACGAGTGTCCTCATATTTCCGTAGTTCGTTTCTACCATATGGAGACACTGAATGACCGCTGTTATGTCTCCAGCCTGCCTTGAAGTGCTACAGAAAATTAATCAGAGAGGCTGCAGTTTGCATACGGACCCTCCAAACCTTAYTGAACCCATCGATATCTCACAGATTTCCTTCTCCCCCTCTAAGGGGGACATCGTTCTGGAAAAGGCAGGCAGCAGCCTTTTTCTTTGGGAAAATAAACAAGTTAGCGGGGAAGGGCAGGGGAGCAGAGCCTGCCATGGCTCGGGGGCGAGGGGCTGCGGCGGGGGCTGCGTCCCCCCGCGCCGGGGTGGGGCGGGCAGGTGGCCCCGGCCGGAGGCTCCGGCTCCGCGGCCGCGCAGATAGAGCAAAATAGCGCAAAATAGAGCAAAATAGAGCAGATAGAGCAAAACRGAGGGGAAAAAAAACAAACCCTGGAGAGACTGCTTTTTTTGAAAGTCAAGTCGCCACATCTGCAGCAGAGGTGGGGGGACATTTCGTCCATACCTGAGACAACTGACGTCTATTCCCCCGCTCCTTCTCGCTCCTTAAAAAATTAAAAAAAAAAAAAAAGTTCAAAGCGGAGGTACTGGGGGGGATGGGGAGTTTCTAGAATTTGGAGCAGTCACAAGCTGCTTTTTTTTTCCCCCTCCTTTTTACGGTAAGACAACATTTGGTGGACACATGTCCGTCTCTTTTACACAAAGCAGAATGTCCCCCTTTAGCACACTTTGGAGATTGCTTTTCCTTCCTTGGGCTGTTTTTCCTGTCCTGCTCCATGTGTCTCCTAATATCTTTGCTATCATCATTTGAACTTCTGGCTTCTCCCTGAGCAGTCAGAGGGTGGCCAGTGCAATCCTGAAAAACCTCTGCTCTGAAAACCTGTAAACACAAATGCAAAAGCTGGAAATTCAAGGAAGGGAAGCAGGGTGCAGGGAGCTTTTCCTATTCAGCAGGCTGGTTTTATGCTGAACAGCCTCTCCCTAATCTCTCAGCAAGCTGGACGCCTGCTTTTTAGCTGATAATAAAGATATTTTGCGGGATCCTAAAGGGCTTCGATGGCATGGTCTTTAAAGGTGAATTTAGCCGCACAAACACGACAGGCTGCARACGGTTTGTCTACAAGGGGTTAGAAACGCTTGGAGGAGAGGGGGTGTGGGGAGAGGTGTGTGATGGTGTTGGGGTTAGACCAAGTGATGGCCTGCTAATTCTTTCTTCTGATCTGTACTGGCGACTAGAAATAATTTATACTGATTCAAATGATAACGAGAGATTTAGGCAAGAAAAATGACATCCCTTCGCCTTAATGTATGTTTGAAAATGTAATCATACGTTCAATGCACGCATGTACCCACAAACACCGTGTTTCCAAAATATAGTCATCCATCCATATACCCATAGATCTATCCATCCACCCACCTCTTCCCCATCCATCATCTGCATCAGTGTCCTGTCCCCACTCAAAGATATTCATTTTTTTATATAGTCCCAGGCAAACTTTCCTTCCAAATTGACTCTGATCACAGGAGGCACAAGGGTTTTTTTTCTTCAGTACCACCATTTCTAATCACTTGGTGTACGCAACATGTTATTGCAAGGGGGAAAAAAAAAGCAGACCAGGATAGCCAGACCAAGGGGAATTTGCAATGCAGTTTAGGTGCAGCACACTGCAGCGAGGAGATGCCTGGGTGAGATGTATGGGTGACATTTGAGATGTATGGGTGACAACAGGTAACAACCCCTGACTTCAGCATCCTCGGCACAGGGATGGCACCGGGCCTGTGTCACAGCAAAGGAGCAGGCACTGGATTTTATTGCTGGCATAATAATATCATCCCCCTTCTCTTTCCTATCGCTCACAAGAAGCTCTGTCCTCTTTGCCCACGAGATCTGCTTTCTACCTGTGGCAGGTAGCATGGTTTTGGGGGTTGAATGGTTTTGGGGGTTGAATGGTTGTTGTTGTTTGTTGGTTGGTTGGTTTGTTTGTTTTTACAAGCTGGGTTTTGGGGCTTTTAGATTTTTTTTTTTTTTTTCCCTTCATGGTGTTAACCTCTAGCTTCCTGTGAGGCACAAGGAGGTATCATTGGCTACCATTTTATGGCCTGGAAGGGGTCACAGGCTTAGCACAGGCTTCCCCCCCCCCCCCTTTAAAGAAAAAGAAAAAAAATCTCCCTGTTGCTGGTGAAAAGGAAGTATAAGGAGAGTAAACAGGAAAACGGAGCTCTGACCGTGCAGGTAGGCGGGGATTTTCCTTTGCATTTTTCATCGTTTCTCTCACTTTAATGGCATGCCTCAGACATGGGACAATTAGTTCTTCTGTAGCTGTAGGAGACAGAATAAATACGAAATGCTTTAATATCGGGTCTAAGAATATGGAGAATCTCTGGGACACGATTACCGCTTAGGAAGGAAAATCTCCTTTTTTTTAAACCTGTAGTTGCACAGACCTTTACGCCATGACTCTGGGTACAGATGSGGAAACCCTCTGATTTAAGGGCTCTCCAAAACTGAGTCCCGTGATGGCCTGGGTAGATTGGGGCTGTTTGCCCCAAAAGTGCAAAGTCTACCACAGCCTAGAGGAGCCTCCCCGTGAGCTCACCTGGCTCACAGCATCTCTCACTTACTAAAAATGGGTGCAAACATGTCTGCTTTTGCCTTTTTTTTTTTKTTTTTGCCTCCTGTCACGTCTCTTTAGCATCTCCCCATCCCTAAAGGTTTCCTATTTCCTTTAGTAAACAGTATCTAAACCTCGCTGGCACTTTGGGGGGGAAGAACCCAAACCCAAAAGCAGTTATTTCTCACCCAAGAGCCACCCCAGGCTCCACAGTCTGGAAGAGCCGAGCTGTATTAATTACAGCCCCCCTCCAAGTYGCCTTTTGGGGCATCTCCCCAGGGCCCTGTGCCAGGGCGGGCGTGGGACCCCCACGCCCAGGCTGCTGCTGAAGGGCCAGAAAGATGAAATTTCACCCGTAAAATACCCATTTGGTTCCCAGGTTCGTTCAGCAATAAATGGGGGGGCGGCACAGGGAGGTTTGGGGAGCGCTTCAATGCAAACGGCAGCTCGATGTTGCGATGCCGTTGTCAGGCCATCTTGAATGTCATGGCTTTATTTATTTATATTTCTTTTTCAGGATTTTTTTTTTTTGTAAACATTTGTCCATTTTAGACCTCCTTTGCTCACTGGATGAGCAACACAACCCGGCGTAACACAAAATAAAATTTCCTCCCACCCAGGTTTTAAAAACTCAACCAAGAAAGCAAGCAGACCAAACTAAAAAGAAAACCAAAACAAAGAAACACCACTAAAAACAAACTTCGCCAAGGTAACCTAGTTACAGATGTGTATGATGTCTTATTTTATTCAACAAAAAGTGATTAAAATCTGTTAAAGGATTTAATTAAGAGAATTAAATGAAAAGGAAGGGGCACAAATGAGTTGGAAAAAAGCGAAGCTATTCTAAACGATTAAATCGCCATTTTAACAATATAATGGGGTTTGCATACTGAAAAGAGAAATCAGAGCTCATATCTCATCAATAATTCATAGGCAAGAGGGATCATTCCGAGGTCAGCAGACTTGTACAGCCCCGGCTCCTCTCTCGGAGGAGAGGGTGAGCATCGTATCACAACACAACACGGACCCCGGGGGCTGCCGGGTCACCTTTTTAAGGAAAACATAAGCTCCGGTTTTTTTTTTTTTTGTTGTTTCTTTCTTTCTTTCTTTCTTTTTTTTTTTTTTTAATTTACCAAGTCCCACTGCCCGGGTGTGCTGGTGACTGCCAGTAGGAGAGGGGGAGGGCTGGAGAAGGACTGGATGTGGTTCATATTGCTCCAATACAGACACACACCAACAATGTGGTAATTATGCTTTTGAGAAGCCAAAGGGATCTCCTTTTTTTTTTTCTTTTCTTTTTTTTTTTTTTCTTGGCCACAAAAATGAAGGTTGGGAGGTTGTGGCTCCTTATCTGCCTCGGCGGGGATGAGCTGGCGGCAGGGACCAGAAATTGCTCGGGCTGTAATTCTTGTATTTCATTCTATTTAAGGGAAGAATCCGATTATTCACCTATTTACTTGCAACAGTCCTGTAAATTACTCCAGCCTACACACGCACACCCACACACCGTGACCTCCCCAAGAAGGGAAACCTTTCGAAGGGAACCAGCCCCTTCCCTCCAGCTCCGCTCCCCAAACCCCTCTCCCTCCCCCACAGCTGAATTTCAGGCTGAGAAATTGCTCTTTCTTTCCCCCTGCCCCAGCCTTTTCCTTTTTTTATTATACGTCCGACCTGAAGGGAAGGAGCTGACGGGATTATTCAAAATCCTCTTGATAAAGGTCTCTCCTCAATTAGGGAACCCGAAAAGGACTATTATGGGGTTTGGCTCCTCCTCTGGGGGTCTCTTTCCAGTCCTAGAATGGATTTAAGAATGAAATTTTCTTTCAGAGCGTGGCTATTTCGGTGTCTGAGCTGATTTTTCCCAGTCTTTCCTCTCCTAATATTAAATAAATGGTATTTGGAAGGAGGTTGATAACTTAACTCGAGAGGTGTCCACCCTGCGTAGTTTTTCCGTGTTCTGTTACCCTAAATAGCTTTAAAAAGAAACTATTTTGACAGCGAGCGTTGAAAGAATAAGACCAGTACGAGTTTTTTTTCCCCTTGATTTATCTCTTTTTAACATGTGTATGTATGTGTATGTATATATACACATATATATATATACCCTTCAAGTCAAAACAAATTACAGCGCTGGGATTTGTTGCAAAGGGCGTTTGCTTGGTGGCAAATCGGGGCTCAGGGAGACTTTGCAAAACCGGGGCGGGTGGTGGTGGKGGGGGATTTGGGATGGAGCCGGCGGGGGGGAACAGGCGACCCCGGGCAGGGGGATCGGGCGCAGCCGCCTGGCCTGTAACGTCCCCAAGCAGCCAGCAGAGCTCGCTTCAGACCAAGTTCACTGCCAGCAGGGACGGGCCGAGCCGGGCCGGGCTGGGCTGGGCTGGGCTGGAGCGGGACCGGCCGCCCCGCGTCCCCCCCCGGGCTCCGGCTCCCCCCGGGGCGGCGGCGGCGCTGCTCGTCGCCGAGCTCCGGTGCTCCAAAAATAATCACAGGAACACCTCCCTCTTTTTCCCCMAAAAAAGGCAAAACAACAACAAAAAAAATCAGAGCAGGCTAATTACCGCAGTCAACAACTCACCTAGACGAAATCCCAAATGAAAGAGAAACAATGCAATGAGGCTGTGGCTTAAGGCATTTTTTTTTTCTCTCCTGTTCTTTGAAATATAAAAATGGGGGGGGGAGCGAAAGGGAACAAAAATCAGCGGTCTAAGACAGCAATGGGAAAGCTGGAGATAAACATCTAATGTTTAAAAAAAATAAAAAAAAAAAGGGAAAAAATCACGAAGAAAATGTCCAGTTGTTTTTTCTTTTCTTTTCTTTGAAAACTAAAATATATAAAACAGGGAAATCAGCGCCGCATTAGTTTTTAGAGACGTAGACGGTAACTCTGGTCTTGGGGGGCTTGTTAGTACAGCATTATAGCTCGAGGGGTCAAAAAGTTGAGGGTCAAAAGTTTACGCTGTGCGTGACTCAGTCTTGTGTATAACCCTGATAGACTGATGTCAGTGTGAAAAAAAAAAAAAAAAAGGGAGAGAGAGAAAGAAAGCGGGGAGGGGGGCGAGGTGGGAGGAAGAGTCTCTGCTTATGGGCAGAGATGGGAGAGGATGATGGCGAGGTGGGAGCGACCTTCAGCCGCAAGCCGGAGAGGCAGGGGGGGGAAAAGAGGGCTGCAGGATTTGGGGTGGGATGTCGGTAGAAAATAAGGTAGATTGATTTGGGTCTCCCGTGAGGAAACGCCGAACGACTTCTTAGTATTTTTCTAAGATAACCCCTGAAACGCTGTTTGGAGTCGAATTAACAGAATATAGGGGGAAATGCATTTATTAAATCCAATTACGTGGAGGTCCCTCTAGGATATTAACGCGAGCAGTTAAAAAATAATTTTCATTCCAGCGTCAATTTTGTTTGGATAGGGTTTAAATTATACCGAAAGGGGAAAAAAAAAAAAAAAAAAGAAAAGTCTGACACGGTTGGTGAAAATGTGTTCTGACATCTTTACTTGGAAACACTTCCAAAGCCTTGGAGAGGTGCCTGTCTCCCGCCTCCCCCGGGCGCCGCAGCCCCAGCGCCGAACGTTTTTTAATACGTACTCGGTATAAGTGCAAATACTCATCTAAAAAAATAAAAGAATTACACGAAATAATGTCCGTGATTTACTGTTTGCATTTCTACCTTAATCGTAGGAAATCTAGAATAATGATGCACAGGCAAAATCAATGAACGGATGATGGCTTTAAAAAATTCAATGTATGTATTTAAAGGCGCTTTTAAGTGCCCGTTCCGTCGCTCGGTCCGGTTAAAGTAGCTAATTTTGTTTTGCAGCACGCTTTCCGTCGGAATTTGAATGAAATGTTTTATATTTCTTGCTTGAAATGTGACTCCACTCTGGTCATTGCAACAGTTTAATGAACTGATATAATAAATATTTCCCTTGGCATTTCAAAGTTATTTCTACACTGCCAGACTTTGAACCCTCCAATCTCTAAATATTATTTGCACTGGGACTGGGGAAGATCTTTTCAATAGCTTCTTAAGCAAACAGTCGTAGCAAGGCAAACTCTTCTGGAAAAAAAAAAAAAAAAAAGCCCTGCAAATTTGCTTTTTTTTCCCCTCGGCTTTTAAATATTTTCAGTGACTAAATACTTATAACAAGGGTCATTTTTCTTGGAAGAGAAAGAGAGAATATTAGAGCCCTGGGAAAGGCATTCTGGAAAATCCATTTGCTTTCCCGATGCGGATATATTCATGGAGTAGGTGAAATTCAAGAGAACGTAAAGCGTTTTGTTTCGCGTGATAAGGCTCGGGTTTAATTAATTGCCGTGAATTTGCTTGGTATTTATAAAATATCACTATATAAGGGCTACCGTTTAGTTGTAACTTGGGTGATCCATCTCTTCGCCCTTGTAATTACTATACTTATCTCTCTAGAACAGTCATTTCTACTCCAGGTTTATAGAACAGGTAATGGATAATAAAGGCCATTTGTTTTCGGGATATTAAAACAAGCAGGTATAATTTCACAGCAATAAAAGAAAAAAACCCACCTCCCAACTTTCCTTATAATATTCACTCCTACATCATAACGTTTAACTTTCAATTTAGGGACGCGAGGCTGCGTGTTCGTGTGAAGTGGGTTCATTTGGAGAGATGTAAGGGGGGAGAGCGAGGGAGGGAGGGAGGGGAGGAGAGAGGGAGGAAATTAAAGGTATCATTTGCAAGGATATTTCTAATTTATCTCCCTTGCTCGGGACGCACTCGGCTTGGCCCGGGGGTAAGGGTCTCTGAGCACCGGCCAGGCGCTGCAAACACAATTCAGGGTGGGTTTTCCTTCTATTATATTTTTTTTTTCCTACCGGACAATCAATTGAATGCGCCTTTTAATCCCGATTTACTTTCCAAATGACCTCTTTATCGCGGGGAGAAACGCGGGGTTGGAGCTGGCGGTGTAAACGCGGGGCTAAACCGTGAATCCCCGCAGCCCCTGGCAGGGATGCTCACCCCGTCCCTGCCAGCGCTCCTCGCTCGCTGCTTCACGGGTTTTAGGTGAAAATATGATTTTTTTTTTTTCATTAGAAACGAAAAGGATACACAAGGCTGGCTGGGAAACCACGCAAGGCTTAAATTTTCGTTTCTCTGTTGCAAAACAGGTGTGGGCTAATTTCCACCTAACCCTGCAGCCACCCTCGGCACATTTGTACAGCTCAGATGCAGCCGAGGCGCCGGTTGCTCCTTATTAAAAGTTCTGCCCTAGAGAAGCACCTCAGACCTCCGGCGCTCCCCGTTTGCTGTGGGGGGGGGGGGGAGCCGGGAAATCCCAGTTTAATACACAAACCCGAAAGGTTTGCGCTTCCGAAAGGGGAAAAAAAAAAATTAAAATAAAAAAATCCCCGTCCTCATTGCTGCCAGACTCGAGAGCGAGATCTCCGGAGGGGGTGGGTGGGAAACCAAACCAAACCAAACCAAACCAAACCAAAAAAACACAACTAAAAATTGACAGCGCGGAGCGGGGCTGGGGGGCGCGGAGCGGCGCGGAGGGAGCGCGGGGTGAACCGCGGGTCAGCGCGGCTCTCGGCGGCCGCCGCGCTGCGGACACGCCTCGCTGTTTAACAAAGACTGACAAACTATGAGATTAATACCAAAACTTGCGGGTTTCCCACCCCAAAATGCTCAGAGGGCCTCCTGGCGCTGCCAGGAGCAGTTCCGCTCGCCTTTAAGGACAATAGTGGTTTATACTGGGGGAGAGGGGGAGGGGGTACCAACAAACACCACCAAAAAAAAAAAAAGAAAAAAAAAAAAAAAGGAAGAAGAAGAAGGAGAGAGAGAAATTAGTGTTCTTATCGAGAAATAATCTCATTGAAAAAGCAACACGGGGAAGAGAGAGCAGAATAGCCCAGGCTGGGTTGGGGAGGGGGGTGGGGGGGTGGGGGTTCAGGGGGTTTCTATAGGATTCCGCCTGCAAAACCTTACCAAGTTTTGAGGGAGCGTCCTAACCCCCTCGGGGATTACTCCGAGGAAAGGACCCACGTTTTGCCAAGGTAGGTACCGCTCTCGGCGTTACACCTGGGCGGTGCGGCCGGGCTGGGGGTGGGGGGCACCCCCCGCTTAGTGCTCCCTCTTTGCGGGGGCAGAGGCGACCAAAGAGGCGCTCAGCATCAGGAGCGGTTTAATAGCCCCCCCCCCCTCCCTGCCCTGGCAGGTGCCTTGGGGAGGCTTTTGGGGAGGGTTGGGGGCTCCCCCGGCCCCCCCTTGAGGAGGGGGGGGGGGACAGGCCGGGGAGCCCAGGGTATCCCTCCTCCCCCCCCCACCGCCGTCCCGACTGATGTAGCTTTGAAATGGAAAAGAGTGAAAATTTGCTGTGAGAAACTTGCGCGACGTGGGGCGGTTTGCCAGCGAAAGGGAGAAAGGTGTGCGGGGAGAGGGGGGGGGACGGACAGCGAGGGGCTGCCTTTAATTTGGGATCAGAGGCGGTGAGGGGGAGACTTCTTGGAGGTGGTGGGGGGGAAGATTCCTGTTAAACGCTAGGGGTGCTGGTTTGCTAGCACCAAACCCCTCGTGTCATTGGGAAGGAAAATTAAAACCGATTTTTTTTTTTTTTTTTTTTTTTAAGGATGTGGGAGGGGGTTAAAAATACGGAATAGGCCTAGTTATTGCTATTCAGGCTCCTCTCCTCGGTTAGGAGACCGCTACGGTACCGGCTGCGAGGAAATACAATAAAATAAATCAGAGAGAGGATTGGAAAGGAGGAATAAAATTTAAGAGGGGGGAAAAAAAGAGCTCTAATGGGATTGGTTCTGTAGAATTATTTTATGGCATCCATCTACACGTTGTACAAGCAGATTTGATTTGGCTTCTTACTTTTATGGCAGGTTTTAGAGAGGAAGGTAAATTTTAGAGTTGCTGCCTGCTCCCCAGCAAAGTGTAGGTGCTGGTTTGTGGAGGTGGGAAACTCTCTGCTCTGTGCAAAAGGCGTCTTCGCTTTGCTCTGCTTCTTTTGCTGGAAACCTGGGTTTTGTTTAGACGTGTAAAATGATTTGGGGATTGTCCTAGGTGCATTTGGGTTTATTTCTTAAAATATGTCTTCGTTTTTCTGTCTATCTGGGAATTATACGTTTTATCAGGAAAACCGACTATTCACCTTAAAGTACCTGAAAAATCTCGGGGCGTCATGTGTCCAGGAAAACTACGGGACATTCATTCTTGGCCGTAACTATTTTCTGTTAGGTAAAATGCAGGAGTTTGTGAAATATATTGAAGAAATTTTCAGTAATGTTAACGTAGAGGAAACGCAGCTTTTCTCTGATAACCTCTCTGCCGTGGTATTTAAATGCAATTAATTCGGGAGATACTCGGCCAAAAAATGTTCTGCCTTTTGAAATACAACAAAAAAAAAGGGGGGGGGGGAGGGAGAGGATGCTATACTTTTAATCTCTTGGGCAACTGTAATTTTAAACGAAATCTCAACATGATGCTACCCTCATTAGTTCCGAATGAAGGTTCATTACCTAGACAGTATGAATATTTTATTGCTTTATATCCCTTTTTCGGAAATGAAACGCCTTTGATCTTTTTCTCGGGTTGTAAAAAGAATTGCCTGTCATTAAAAAAAAAACCTGTCGTCCCATCTGCCTTTACATTCTGTATTTCTTTTCATCTGTTTCTTTCCTTTTTTTTTTATAATTTATCCGCACACGCATGTATAAACTCAAACCTTGATTGACCTCCAAGAACGAAAAATGGATGAAATCTTGGCGCTGCATATCAGAGAGTAATTACGAGAGTTCCAGGATGGAAGGGGACGGAGCTATGGCATTTTGCTTTTAAACAACGATTATTTGGATTCGAGTCTCGTTGTGCGTCTATTACTTATATATTCAGCACAGGAGCCGATTTTTTTTTTTAGCACAGCGGTAAACTAATGCAGAAGGTACAGAGGAGAAGGTAGAAAAGTTCTAGTTTTTCTCATCTAGTATCAGCTATTCGGATTCTGAGTTGGTGCTTTAATTAATCGTCTTTCCTCTGAAGGGTGAATCTTTCAACCATCTTTAGATTAATTCTTGATTTCTCGAGTCACAAAACTTTCCCCCTCTGCCCCCCTGTCCCAGAAGATAATTATGGCGGTAGGCGAAGATCTCTGACCAAGGAAGATGCATCTGTCTTCTATATGTACCCTGTAGATCCGAATTTGTGTAAAGGAAGTTGGGTCACAAATTCGTATCTAGGGGAATATGTAGTTGACACAAACACTACAGGTCACAATCCCAGAAGGCATTAAAAAAAAAAAAAAAAAAGCCACCCACACCCCCAGAACCCTAAATAAAAAGGTGAAAACAAGGTCTTAACTAGAAAACCGTTTTATAGCTGAAAAGAAATACTTTGGATTTGACCTTAGCTCAACTCCAGCGCTCCTGCGATAAACTTTATCATCACTTCGAGATAAAATCTGAGCTGCGAAGGCGGGGGKGGGTGGGTGGGTGGGGGTTGTCAGGGGCGTTATTACTGCGATTTGGGAGCCAGGGTCCCACTATTGCTTTAGTTTGTGTAATCTCAGCGCTGACACCGAAAAAAATATTGCTTTCTTTCCCGCCGCTTGTGAGGAGCTTATTGCGCGTTTCAGGTTTAAACACGAATTTGAGGAATTAGGGGTGGCTTTTGAAAGGCTGCTGGTTTGCTCTGGCTTTTAAAGCGTCTTTATTACAAGAAGGGCGAGGCGAAGATGCATTAGGACTTGGGCTAATTCGCTTTTGTAATTGTTCATCAAGTCCTTGATTTCTTGCTTGGAGGACGGGCTCCTCTTTCCATCGGTGCGTGGGAAAACAGTCAATCTCAGAGCACAGCTAAATGTGATTTAGGAGACCGGGTACCCCGAATTAGCTGATGAATTTCTTATCGATCCCCAACAAGCCCTATTCATCTCTGCCAGGCTCGGGGCGCAATGTCCCTTCCCGTATCACCTTAGCAGGGAATGAGATGCAGCCACCACCCGGAGGGACCGCCATGGATCATCTGCTGGGGCAGCGGCTGCGAGCCGCAGCCCCAAACCCCCTGAAAAAGCATTTTTACCCTTTATTTTAATTATTTTTGCTGGGGGGGGGGGATATTTTTATTTTTTCCCACCCCCTTCCCCCCGGTTCCCCCCCGCCCCGAGCCAGGACACACCCCCGAGGGGTGTGGGCCGGCGGCGGGGGGGGGCCGGTTCTCGCCCACGGGGCGCTGCGGAGCCCGGGGCCGGCGGGGCCCGGCGGGGCCGGGGGCGGCCGGAGGGGAGCGGGCGCCCCCGGCCGCCTCCCCGGGGATGCTCGGGGCCCCGGGAGAGCCCGGGCTGGGCAGATTTCCTTATCCGGGGATCGCAGGGCACCTCGCCATTGGCCCGCGCTGTCACATGGACTCCAACTTTGTTCACTTGACAGTAAGTAGGAGGGTTTCACGAAACAGGAAAACGAGTAAAGGGGGGGACAGGAATAAATTTTAGGAGAGAGAGATATATATTTTTTTTTTTCGTGTGTGCAATTCTAAGAAATTAATGGCCATGAGCTCGTTTTTGATCAACTCCAACTATGTGGACCCCAAGTTCCCACCCTGTGAAGAGTATTCCCACAGCGATTACCTTCCCAATCACTCGCCGGAATATTACAGCAGCCAGAGGCGAGAGAGCACTTTCCAACATGAAGCGATGTACCAGCCGCGGTCAGCCTGCAAGGAGCAGCTCTACTCGTCCTGTCAGAGCTCCGGCCACCAAGCAGCGGTGTTATCCCCCCGGGGTCATGTCCATCCTCCGGCCGGACTGCAGAGCCACCTCTCTGAGCCAAACCATCCCTGCGAGCCGGTCACCCCCAGCCCACCACCCTCCTGCAGCCAAAACTCGCTGAACCAAAGCCCTTCCAATTCCTCTTGCAAAGAGCCGGTAGTTTACCCCTGGATGAAAAAAGTCCATGTAAGCACGGGTAAGTGAACTAAAGTGGCTTTGCTTTATACTAAGTAGCACCTCAAAGTCTTGTAGAAATCTTATTGCACCAGTTGTAAAATAACCATTCGTGGAGATTTACGATCGCCTGTTTGCAGAGCGGTATAATTACATCCTCCATAAATTTTTATTGCTCTGCTTGGCCATGTGCCTTTGAAGTCTCTGTTACCATCCTCCTCCAATTTCTTGCAGGCTACTTTTTTTATGGCTGTTGAATCTTCATAAGTTAAGTTTTATGTTTTCGTAATTTGTATTTAAGTGGCGGGTTGAGTAAACTTTTACTATTTTCCCTCCCCCCCCCCCTTTTTTTTTTAGCGTAATATTTATTAAAAAGGAGTGTCTGTGTTTGTCTGTTTGCATGTGTGTAGGGGGAACTTTAAAGATTTGGGGATAATAGAGTGATGCTCAAGTAGAGGTGTGTATATATATGTGTATATACACGCGCAGAGGGCATGGAAAATGTGTCTAGGGGACCTTATAAAAACGTTTAGACAGGAATACACGTCAAGCAATGAGGATGGAGGTGGAGATTTGGAGACAGGTTCTGGGTATATTTTTAGAAGGTTTGCGGTGTATTTTTTTGATTATATCCCCCCACCAAAAGAATGTGTGATGCTTTTCGGGGGGAAAAGGACCCATTAAAGGAACAGCTCAGTAATTCTTCTTCTGCTCTTTTTTTTTCCTCCCTTTCTTTTTTTTTTTTTTTTTTTTTTTTTTTTTTTTTTTTTTTTTTTTTTTTTTCGTTTTTTCTTTTTCCTCCTTTGTGTTTGTTCAGTAAACCCCAATTACTCAGGAGGGGAACCGAAACGCTCCCGCACAGCCTACACCAGGCAGCAAGTCCTGGAGCTGGAGAAGGAATTTCACTATAACCGCTATCTCACCCGGAGGCGCAGGGTCGAGATCGCCCATTCCCTCTGCCTCTCCGAGCGCCAGATCAAAATCTGGTTCCAGAACAGGAGGATGAAATGGAAAAAAGATCACAAGTTACCAAATACCAAGATCAGGTCTAATTCTTCCAGCTCCTCTGCCAGCCTGCAGATCCCACAAGGAGGATCTCAAACCCGATCCCATGGACCAGCCACCAGCCTATAACTATTCCGTGGATGGATGGAGTGTGCGTGTTTGTGGGTGTGAGTTTGCGTGTGTGTAGGGAACACATGATAATTTTTTTTTTTAAATGCTCCAAGAAGCGAGGGAAGGAGGGGTGCTCTTTATTTATAGGGGGAACAGAGGGAGACTCAGCTGCAACAAAGCAGAGCTATGCTGTTGTGCCTCTCTTCCATTAAAAGAAGGCTGTAGATAGTAGTTTTCAGATTTGGCTAAGATGGATCCTTGTTTCATCTTTAATCACGCCAAGCTCTGCCCCATTTGTCATGTTTACTCTCCCGTACAAAGGATGGACCTTATGTCTGCTATTACCTCGACAACCAGCGCTCACTTTAATAAATGAGGCTCAGTTTCTTCAAGACGAACTGGATTTTCTCTCCCCCCCCCCCCTTTTTTTTTTTCCTCCTCCTCTTTTTCTTCTTTCGCCTGCCAGCCACAAACGGAAAGTTTCTGCCCCGCCATCCCAAAGACGCGGCGGTTCTAGCACAGCCCTGCGATGGAGAAAAAAACCCCAACAAACACAACCAAAATCCCCGCCGGGCACGGACCGTGGGGAGCGGGGGGGTGGGGGGGACTCTCGGACATTGGTCGTGCGTGGGAGTGGGGGGACCCCTTGAAAAAAAAAAGAAGAAAATTAGATCAAGTGGGTGGTGGACAAAGGATGGAGAGGGGTGTAGGACACCCCCCCCCCCCGCCGTTTTTGTGAGTCCAGCAGGTTAATTGTGAGTCTGGGAAAGGGGAGGTGGGAGGGGAGAGGGGAAACAAGGGGTTTAGGTTAGAAACTGGGCGATAAACAGCGGCACCTGAATTCACCCCCGCAGCCCAGGGTGAGGGGCAGGGGGGGAAAGCTCCTCTCCCGCTGTCTAGCCCAGTTTTGTACTGAAAATGTGAATTAAAGACGGAGGGGTGAAGGCTCGCCCCTCCTGGGGWGAGCGCGGGGTGAGGCCGGGGTTTGGCGAGGCTCCCCCCGACACCCCGCCCGGCCCGGCCGCCTCCACCCCCTCGTGTCCTTTGTCCTTCGTGGTGTCCAGGATTACCTGTAAATAGCAGAGAAAAGGAACAAAAAAAAAAAAAAAAAAAAAGCGCAATTGGAAATAAATTTTTTCATTGTGAATCTGACCCCGTGTGTTTTTTTTTTTGGGGGGGGGGTGTGTGTTGTCTTTTTGTTCTGGTGAGAAAAAAATATCTATTTTAAAGAAATTAATTAAACAGCACGTTTCTTTTTTACAGGGATTTCTGTTGTCAATGGCACAGCCTCAACTCCCTAATGAAAATAAAAGATGTTTGACTATAGGGTATATCAGCCTTAAGTACTGCTAAGCCTTACATATTATGATTTATTTGTTCTAAGCATATATTAATATGCTCTTCCCAAACTGGTCTCAGACAAAACAGAGGTAGTCATTAGCGCTTTGCTTTGCTGTAAGGAATGGGTGTAGCGTTGTATTTCTCTAGAGAGACTTCTCGATTTAAAAAAAAAAAAATCTCCTTCTCCAAGGTAGTTAATGCATTAATGAGTCTAATTTTTGCACAGATGTTTCTCGGTGTTTGCAGGTTTTCTGTGTATTTTTATATTACAAAGGAGCTGGCTCCTGCGATAGCTCATAGCCTGACAAGCAAATAGATAATCAAGAAGACAAATGGCTTCTTTTGTGAGCCGCAGCTCTTGTATTAATTTTCATTTTCTTTCTCATAGAAAGTATCGAAAATACTGTTCAGGACGAAATAACATTCCAGTTCTAAGTTGCAAATATTAAAAAAAAAAACCCCACACTATTGTGCGCAGGGGGGTCCGCAGGGGGAGGAAGCCTCCGCACCAGCTGAAGAAAATAATCATTTTCTTATACTTGTCTCTAAAAAAAAAAAAATTTGCTTTTGCTTATTTATTCAATGTTGACGGAATTCTTCGAGACCCCCCATCAGGACCGAAATATTCCCCCGCATTATTCCGAAACAAAGGCAGGGCTTGAAATATTTAAAGCCAGAGTGTGTTTATGTGTTATTCCTTTAGTTGTAGTAAGTCACCGCACGACCACCTTGCAAATAAAGTGTCCCCAAAAGTCTCCCTGCCCCCAGCTCAAACAAAGGGCCGTTAGATTTTTCTTTCTATTGACATTTTAATACTTTAAAATAATATTAATGTAGTCACATGGTACAGATCTGTTACACGCTCTGATGTAGAAGAAATGGATTTATGGCTGTATTTGGGGTTAACTATCGCATTTTTAGAGGTAGCAACTACAAACCTTTAAAGTTTCTTTTTTTTTTTTCTTCTCCCAGGGAGGGTGGCAAGGGCTGTATTTTATTGTAATGCCTGAGGTTGGGGTGTTTTGTTGTTGTTGTTGCATTTTATTTTACTGATTTTCTCTTTGATCTGCTGGGGTTGTAAAGAGGGTGTTATTTTCAAGATAGTGCTTCTAAGAACGGCAAAAAATCGTTCTTTTTTWAAAAAAAGCATATGCTTCCAGGAATGCGGGGTCTATAGAAGCAAATCAAAGCTGGAAAGTATGAATAGAATAGAAGGGGGAGAAAAGAAGATTTCTATAGAACCTAAAAGTTCACAGCCATTATAAGCAGACAGAAGCCAAGAAAAATGCGAGAATTATACAGAAAATCATTAATCACTTCTTTTCTTTAAATACTTATCCTTTTCCCATTGTTATTCAACAGCAAATCTCCGCAGACCGTCTGTTGGGAAAAAAGCACCCGGAGTCCTACAAGAATCTTCAGGGGAAATAATAATATTAATAATAAAATCTGGATCGTAAAGGTGAAAGCTTTATTTTTGGGGGAGAAAAACAAAACCAAAAMCCCCCCAAGCCACCCCCTCCCCCAGACCTCTCACTTTGGAAGAAACCACCCAAACCATGAGGGCCGTCTCTGGGGCGTTGGAAAAAGGATGTGGGAGCGAACCAGGTAACAGAGCTGCTCTCTTGGCATGCATTTCTGATCGGTTTATTGCCTCCTTTCACGAGAAAGCTGGGGGAAAGCAAAAGAAAAAAGGAGCTAAAAAAAAAAAAGGCAGAAAGAAAAACAACACGTGAATTCTTGTGCGGGGTTTTCCTTCTGTTTTCTCGTTTTATTTTGACCGATGTGAGCGAGGGGAGCGGGCAGAGAAAGTTTGCAGGCGGGTTACTCGTGACGAGAGGGTTTTTTCTTCCTCCTCGATTTGGGGCTGTGCGTGTTTGGGGCTCGGCCCTGCGGAGCTTTGCTGCGGGACCCCGGGCAGGGCGGCGGGGCGGCGGTGGGGCCCCTCGAGTGCGAGGTTTGGGGCGTTACCCCGCTTGGTTCCTTTTTTATTATTATTTTTATCTTTTTTTATTTTATTTTTCCTTTTTTTAAATTATTTTCCGAGCAAGATCTCCCTGCCCGTGTCACGGGAGGGATTGGCAGAGTGTCCCAAAGGGGACAGAGCGCCGGGGGTGCGGGTGTCCCGGGGTGCGGGTGTCCCGGGGGGTGCGGGTATCCCGGGGGGTGCGGGTGTCTTGGGGGGTGCGGGTGTCCCGGGGTGTGGGTGTCCCGGGGATGTCTGTGTCCCACGAGTGTCGGTGTCCTGGGGGGTGCTGGCGGTCCTGGAGGTTGCTGCCCCGTCCCGGGAGCAGTGCGGGAATACCGTAGCAAAGGAAAGGGGTGAAAATTGGGGGGAGACAAAACCCAGCGCTGGCAAGTCCCGATCGGGGGATAGAGTTCACGCAGAGGACACGTTTTCTAGGCGATTAGCTGTGTATTACAGCCGGGGACTGACCTCGCAAACCCCTTGACCTCTCCGAGGCTGGACATTGTGCTGGGCAACAGCTCAGCCCGCAGTTCAGCAAAACTTTGCGTCTGCGGGGTCCCGCCGGCCCCGGCCCTCACCGCGGTCTTGGGCCGTAGAAACGTGGAACCAGCTCCGGGAGGAAAAAGTGGGGGAAGAAAGGAGTGCAGAAGGGATCTAGGAGTGGGTTTATTTCTGCTTTCTCACGGTTTAACAGTTCTGTTTCCGAGCCCGGGCCCGACAGGCGCTTTCCCCTCTGATTTCACTTCAAAAGCCCTCGGTGTTCGCTTGTTTGTTTGCTTCTTTGTAAGAAAGAAAGAGGGAAGGAGAGAGGGAGAGAGGCGCGGGGGACTCCGCAGTGGTTCGCCTTTGCAGAGCGGACTGGTTGCTCTTCGCTTTACAAAAATAACTTGGGGAAAAACAACCTCTAACAGAAGGAGCGAAGCCCCCAACTCGCCACCGCTTCCCTCGCCTCATCTCGCCTCTTTTTTTCAGAAATTCCTTTGTTTCCGAGAGTCTCTCTCCATCCTCCCCCCCCCCCCCTCAAAAGTCTCTCTGTGCCCAGCTGCCTGCTGTCGGCGCGGAGCTGCGCGGAGCTGCGCGGAGCGGTGCGGAGCGGCGCGGGGGATCCCACCGGGCCGAGGGATGCTCAGGCGGCCTCTGCCCGGGACCCCAGAGCCAAGACCCCCATCCCAGTCCCCCCAGGCACCGATCCCGCCCGGGCTGCTGAACCCCTTTGTTTCCTCTTGGTCCCAAAATTGGACAAAAAAAAGAGGATTCTTGTGTGAGAGCAAAGTCGCGTAACCCAACCCCGCTGCGATGTAGATACCAGGSAGAAGGGCTATAGAGGAAGTAAAAATAAATATATATATGTATGTCTATCTATATATGCATGGATATGAGGCGGGGGGGGGCTCTGCCCGGTATAGGGGGCCTGGGGGGTGTCCTGCCCCCAGTATAGCGCTGGGTCGCTTTAAAGGCGGCTCGGCTCGGCGAGCGGGTTGGGAGTTTCTCAGCCCCAGTGACAGATTTATGATCCGCAATAAGAACGGCGTGTTTAAATCCGTAAATCAATCTCGCTTTCTCACTATATAAACGTTCATTTTATCTTTAGAAAGAAAACGGCTTTGATCACGGCACCTCGGAGGGCGAAGCCGCTGTTTATGGCCGCGTTTCCGACCCTTTGAACTGGGGGCTTTAAAAAAAAGAGACGAAATGGGTGCTTCTTTTGCATGAAACAAACCCAAAAATGCCAGTGGAGGTGCAGAGGGGCGTATCTGCCCCGTTTGCTGCCTGGGATGGCTCTGTTCCTTTTTTTTTTTTCCTTTTTTTTTTTAATCTTTTTGTTTTATTTACCCGGCTCCATTCACAGGGACACTTCGTTTTATGACTAAGGGGAAAAAAAAAGAAAAAAAAAAAAGAAGTGGTTGGGTGAAGCGAAAGTTGCGGCTTCTGAATTGACTTGAAGTTCCCATAAAAGACCCCCCCGAAGTTTCCTCCCTCGTGGGACCCCCCCCAGCGACGGGAGCCCCTTTTAATCGGATTTTCCCCCCCGCTTCCTCCCACACCTTGACCAAACGTCGCTCTTCCGACAACCACTTTCACTCGATAAAATCGATTCAGAAATAATCGAGGGCTTTTGAAAACGAAGCGCTTCCCCGTTCGTTCTTTCCTGGCCGGGGGGAGCCCAGATCTCCCCCCCCCAGCCCCCTAGGCTCGGCTTAAAGAGGGGAAAAAAACGTTTTTAGGCTTTTAAAATGAATTTTTACGTTTAATACGAGCTCCCTCTAGGCTTTACCCGTGCAGGGGGGTGCATTTCGGTTCCCGGTGTAGCCCCCGCGGTGGGGATGCTGCCGTGCTTGTGGGGGGGAGTTGGGGAGAGGCTCTGCCCTGGGGTGCCCCCCACCCGGTTCTGGGAGACCGCTGGGACACGGTCCTGAGGCTTTCAGTCTCTACTTGCTGCCTTTTCTCGGGTGACAGTTTTTCCCCCGTGGACGTGGGGAGCCCGGGGGGGGGTGGAACCGTACCGGGGGTGCCAGGGCAGCGCACGCCCGGCTGCCTGCTCGGCGGCGGCTCCGCGGCCTTTCCCAGCGGCCGCCTTTGTTGTGGAGTCTTTTTTTTTTTCTTTTTTTTTTCAGGATCCTTGTACTTGGCAGCTCTCTTCAGAGACAAAATTTGATTTTTTTTTTTTTTTTAATGCAATAAAGGCTGGCCAAACAATAACAGCAGCGGGGAGAAAAGGCCTGGAAGTCAGGCGAAGGGAGGGCTGAGCTCTTTAAAACCGGGAGTATAAATATTCTCAGCTGGTTTAGACTCTAAAACAGTTGTGCTATTCAGTACAAGACTGTAATAAAAATCTCAGTGTGGAGAGGGGAAAAAAAAAAAAAAAAGCACGATGTGGCTTAGCTGAACTAAGGTCCAGCAAAGCCAACCTCCAGGAACGGTTTAGAGGAGGGTTTAAAGGCTCTCAGCTCCAGGCAGGAGAGAGGATAGGGAAATAAACCTAAAATCGTGCCCTTTAATGGAGAAAGTGGATTGGAGGTGAGTGCCCTCTGCACATCCTCGTCCCACGCTGGCACGGCCGTGCCAGGCAGCCCTGGGGAGGGGAATCTCTGTCCGTCTAGAAAAGCTTCGTTCAGTTCGAAACTTCTGTAAAAAAATACTGTTCCGGTGGAAGGTCACAGTGGTCCTTTGAGTATGAAACGGAGAGACCCCCTTCCCCCTTCCCCATCACGTGATTCATTAAATAATTAATGCAGAGGTTGCAGAATAGATATGTATTCGTCAGGAAAATCGCAGACATGGTCTCCTTGTGTCTGACGTGAAATTCAACTGTCCTTTAAAAAACAAGCCTATAGCTGAGGGAAAAAAAGAGAGAAAGAGCGAGAGGGAGAGAGAGAAAGAGGGGGAGAGGAGGAGAGAGGGAGAGGGAGAGGGAGAGGAGTCTGCAATAAAACAATTCTCAGGAACCACGAAGCCACGCCGAGGGCTGGATTATTGTAAGTAGCAGGGGCTTCCCAATTCCTAGCGTGTCTATATGTCCATGTAAATTTATTGTTTGTTATTAATGTTATTGTCGTAAAATGTGACAAATAGCCGTCTTCATTTCCTCCCATTTCTCTTCACATGGTGGTATGTGTGTTTATACCCATCGAGGCATTTCATTGATATTTTTAGGAATATTCCTCTCTCTCCCTCTCCCTCTCTCTCCTCGCAACCTTTTTTTTTTCCTTCCCCCCTTTCTTGATTTATTACAATAAACATGTCAGCAGCAGTGCGGCTGCCATTGTGTGTGTGTTTGTGAGAGAGTTGTGTTGTTTATAGTGGTGTCCAAGATAAATCATTTCTCGAGTGAAAATGATGTGCAAGCGATGATATTTTAGAGCGAGGATCTCTCTCTACCCCACTCCCTGGAGTTGATTATTTCAGACGATTTACAGTAATAGATCAGCAGCTAATATGAAAGCTCTGTAGCTGGGGGTCTTAAATTACAGCATCTGTGATTACCAATTAAGGAGAGATTTGTATAAATTTGGTAAACCGGGAACGCCTCATTGGCATATAAACCTAGTAAAAGAGCACGACCTTAATATAAAAATTACAGCTCGGAGTCCTGCGTTGCAGCATCCCTTTATCAACGATAACTCATTTTCTCCCCGGTTCCCATCCCCCGGCAGGACTTCTCGCTGGAGAACAGGCACAGATTGCTTTAGCAAAGCGAGGCAATTTCTGGAGATGCCCCATTTTACACCAGACACAGAAATCGGACTTAAAATGCAACGAAAAAAAAAAAAAAACCAAAAAAGAACAAAATAGAGATTGCAGCAGGAGGGCTGCAAGGTAGCTGCCTCAGAGAGGCACGACTCTGGTCCCAGGCAGGAAGGGGAGTTCGCCCATCAAAACCAGAACAATGGGGATCTGCGGGAACTGGGGCGCTGCCGAGGGACCCCAGCAGKTCCCTATAACCACTGACAACAACAGAAAGGGGAATAAACTCATTGCGGGGAATTCGTTGTGCTTTTCTAGCAGGAGGATAACWTTGCGTGGCTTTCTAGCGCCCGAATCTTGCTCAGGCTGCGATGGTGATGGATGGGGAGGGAGAGGATAATGTTCTTATGATGAAAGTTGGAGAAGGTGCTCTAAAGAATGTCTTGCTACTTAGGACCCCGGGCCTGTTATTTACCTCGGGAAAAGCAGAGCTCCGAGGAGAAATAGCACTGAAAATAGACTTAAATACTGGCAGAACCTGGCCGGCAGCTGTTACCTTTTTATTGATTCCTATGTAAAATACAGCTGAGCTGTAATAGGGAAATTCCTTTTCAAGCCACTGAGGTAGGGCAGCGAAGCTGAAGGTTTGGGGRCGAGATGTGTGTCCCAAACGGGGAGCACCGCTACCTGCTTTAATGTCAGCGCGGGGAGCGCATCCTCCGCGGAAAATGGGAGGTCAGGAGTCAGGCACTGCCCTCCCCTCCCGTCTCCAAACTGGACCAAATTGGTCCTAACCGGGAGTGTTGAAAGGGAAGGAGGAAGTGGGAGATCGCGTTTTTAAATATTTTACAACCTCCAACATGCGAGGAGTCAATAAAACTGACAACAGGAGCAAAGATTAAATGTTCGCACCGGATTCTCGGATGAGAATTCACCGCTTTTCCCCCCTTCCCTTCCCTTTCCTCCCCTCTGCTCGCCAGCCAAGTCTCACACCGCCCGAGCGGGGATATTTAACTCTGTCTGCTAGTGTAAACCTTTATGTAGCAAAATTAGAGCAACTCAGCGACTTTCATTAAATATTAAGGGAGATCCAGGGACGGTGACTGAGCCAGAAATAGAGCATCATTCTCTGTCAAGCCCCGTATTAATTTAAGTTGTCGGCTTCAAATGGATGCAGACCCCCTCCCCCTTTTTCCACACACCCCCCTTTATTTTATTCGGTGGTATTTTGTTTGATATTGTTGCATTCTTATTTCTTTTTTTCTGTCGGCTTAGGATGTTGAGCGTGAGAAATTGGCCCTTGGCGGGGGGCGGTTGCGGGTTCGGTGCGGGGGAGCCACCCCGCAGCCTCCGCCCTGGGCAGCAGCCCCCTTTAAATCAATACCGGGGCTTTATTTATTCCCGGTCCAGACGCCTTTGTGCGAGTGTCGCCCTGTAATAATGTGATGTCAGGGGGAGATGGGGTGGCCGAGGGCTGCCGGGTCGCTCTGGCCGAGCCTTCGTGCTGGGGACGCAGCCCCGACCCCGGGGCACTGCCCGCCCGGCCCGGGAGGGGAGCCCGGACCCGGGGTGGGGCTCTGGACCCGAACTATGACCCTGGRTAAGAGCCCCAGACCCCGATTAAGAGACTCAGAGCCAGGATAGGATCTCAGATCCTGGATAAGTACCCCACACCCCCATTAAGAGACCCAGACCACAGTTAGGACCCCCAGACCCAGGAGAGCACCCTATAACAGGGATAGGATCACAAAACTCGGGAGAAGAGCCTCCAACCTTGGAGGGGACCCTAGAGCCAGCATAGGACCCAGACCCGGGAGGGGACCCCAGACCCGGGAGGGGACCCCAGACCCAGGCTGGGAGCCGGGCCGGGCGGTGGAAGGCAGAGCGCTCCCCGTCCCTGGCCGGGGGCTGTGGGAGGGGGCCGGGGCAGAGAGGCGCTTGGGTGATGCAAAACTTCCCTCCGTGCAGGATCCGGGCTGGGAGGGCACCGTTACCCCCCCCGACCACCGCCTCGGTCCTTGATTCTGCCTCAGAACCTCAGGGCTCTGCTTCCCCCACCCGTGTCAGCTCCATCCTCCCCAAAAACCAAGTTTCTCCCCTCTGCGGTTAGCGGTGACCCGAGGGAAAGGGCTTGGTTTCGGCCACAGCTGGGAAGGGAAGTCCGGAGCAGAAGCCCCCGCTCCGCGCAGCCCCCGCGCATCCTCCGCGCAGCCCCGCCACCCAACAGCTTCGCTGCTCTCCCAGACCCGCTAAAAACAACAAGCAAATAGTTCCTTACCATTTTTTAAGCTGTATTTCTTTATTAACTCGCTGAAACCGAGTTTTTCGAGAAACCAGCTATTGTGCCTGAGAGTTACAAATGGCAGAAATAATGTTCAAGAGGCGGGAGGAGATAATAAGCTATTTCAAGTAGCTCGAGCAAGTGCTATTTCATTAATTTCTGTGCAATAAGCCTTTCTCCTTGCCTGTCATCTCGTCAGAAGTTCCTGGTCTAGCAGCGCTGTGAATCCGTGTTTATCACGTCTCATCCCCAAAGAAATCTCCCTCCCTTTCCCTCTCGGCCAGACATACCCTATCTTTTCCCAAAGAGGAAGCTATTAACGTTGTAAATGTGAGTCAACAGCACCTTAATTCATAATTTATTGCAGGCGGTAGGAGAGAGTTATTTAAGATCAAAGCATCGCGGAGGGCGAGAGCTGCAAGGCGTGGAGACCAGGGAGCGGAGCRGAGCAATAAAGGAGGATAACGCGGAAACCTGTGGTTTAGGCGCGGAGAGGCGCGGAGCGGACGCGGCGGCAGGGCGAGCAGGACGTGGCAGCAGCTTCCCCCCCTCTTTTTTTTTTTTGGTYTTCCCCTGGAAGGGGGTTTCAGGCAGTGTTTGCCCTGCCCGGCCCCCAGCATTACCACCCCTCCTGCTGCTCCGGCCAGAGCAAACCCGGCATCGCCCCAAATCCGCCCCGCTGCAGGCCCGAGGAGCCGCAGGGGAGGGCCCGGAGCCGGTGCCAATTACGCTGCTTCATTTTCATATTTAAAACGGGAGGCGAACACGAGTCACGGGCAGACAAGACAAAAGGGAAGAGTTCGGTCGCTTTTCAGTTAAACAGGCACAAGTTTGGAAACGGTGACGGTTTTCTTTGAAGTTTTCTCCTCTTTTTTTTTTTTTTTTTTGGTCAGGAGGAGGGAGAGGAGAAGAGGGGGGAGACGAAAGAAATAAAAGGCAATAACCACATTTCAACACTTCCCTGCGCGTAACCATCCCAGTTGAAAAGGAAGGCTATAAATCAGAGGCGATGGTGGAGATTTGACCCCTTATTTTTTTTTTTTTTAGCGTAGATATGAGGGGAGGGGTTAAGAAGAAATCCCCACTCGTTGCTCTTTCGTCTCCTTTTGATGTCCGACTCAATGCGAAATATATCAGTGCTTTATTGGCAGCGGTATCTAGAGGTCAAGAGAGAAGCCTGAAAAACTTCGGGTCAAATTCTCTCTGAGCATGTCCCGGTGAAATCAATAGGGAATGGCAGTCCGCAGCCTCTGGGGCTGGGGGGGCGGACGGGGAGAGGGACCGGCCCCCCCCGAGCCCCTCTCCCACCGCCCCGGTACCACCGCTGCGCCCCGGAGCCTGCGAGCCCATCACCTGCCCCCCCGGGCCCGCCGCTCCAGCCGCTCGCCTCTGCCCAGCTCGGGGTGGGWAGTGGGGGATTTTTTCGCTAGAGAGAGTTTGCCCCCCCCTTCCCTCCCCGGTTTTTGTGAGCCGACGCCACGCTATGGCACGCTTCGCCCTTTCACCAGCATCCAGATCCATATTTTTCTCTCCCCGCGCTGAGGTCAGCTCCAGCAAAGCCGAGTCTAAAAATAACCTCCAGGATCTGGTTTGTTGCTACCGGTACTTCTCCCTCTCTGTGCTTGAAACGCGAGAGTCCAAAACAATCCCTGAAAAAGGGCAAGATTTAATGACAGGGTATTTACCCGGGGCTACTGGGAAGGGTGGGGGGGGGGTGAAAGAAAGAAAGAAGCTCGGTGGGCTTCGCATAACTTTTATTGCCCCCCTTTCTTTCTCTCTCTTTCCTTCTTTCTTTCTTTCCTTCGTTTTTTCCTCTTTCCCCGGACGAGACATATGGAATCAATTTTGAATCCTGACATTGAAGGCTGGCCAATTCCTACTGGCTCTAAAAACCAGAATCCATTTGGTTCCCTTCTCTCCAGCACCCCTTGTCACTCAGTATTATAACCGTCTTGCAACATTTTAAGTCTTTATAAAGAGAAACAGCTTTCCAGATAGATACTAAGGATTCGGGAGTGGGGGAGGTTTTTGGGGGCTTTTTTTTTTTTTTTTTAAAAGGGGAACGTGCGCGCACACCCCCCCCCCGACACCCCCATCTCATCCCCCTCCACTCGGTATCTCTCTGCAAAGGGGGCCTCATCCTTGCAATACTTTAAGCTGTTTTGGAAGAGTTTCTATTTTTCTCCACGTCAAGTCAGTTCCGTTTGAATCGAGCGAGTCAAAAAAAATCAAAGTATCTTTGGGGGGAAAAAAAAAATCCAAACCGTCCGAGAAAGCTGTCAGCAAGATCCACCGGGGTGCAATAAAGTAGTYTCTTCTCCTTAATTTGCCTGCTCCAGTTGCGAACTCACACCACCCCGGTCCGGCTTCGCTCCTTCTTCCTTCTTCTCGAAGTCCTGGGTCGGACAGTATCACAGGTAAGAAGTTAAAAAAAAAAAAAAAAAGAATGATGCAACTCTGCCTTTCCTACCTTCTCAACTCCGACGCTGTGAGATATAATTAATTGCTCCGAAAGCTTTGACAGGCTTCTCCACCGGTCACCGTGAGCTATAGCTGACTTTCTCCTGGTAACAAATTAAGACTGATGCCTCGGGAGCAGGATCGGGGAAGCTGAAGATGAGCAAAAATTATCTGGCAGGGTCCATAACCGAGACGGGCAGCAAACCTCTTCTTTCCAAGTGCGTGTTTCCCCGCGAAGTTTGTCTGGGACACATTTGTTAAAGGTTTAGCACCTCTCTCTTGTTTGAAAAAGAAACTACAAAAGCCCATTGGAAAAGCGGGGTGTTAAACTGAAGAATGTATGTGATGGTGATTTATGGCCCTACAAAGTTTTTTGTTTACTTGAAGCAGAACCTAATTACAAGGGCTTCTAAAAAAAAAAAAAAAAAAAAAAGATTTCCCAAGCTCTGTGTATGTCCAGAGCGGGTTTTCCCTTCCCAGGTCTGAGTGTAGTGGCCAGATGTGACCAACTAACATCTGGTTAGTTGGGCTGCTTTTCCTTTTAGTCGGCCAGTGCATTTGACCGAAATGGGTAAGACTGAGACTCTTAAACCTTTGGCATAAAAGCGGTGGCTATTGGGGGAGTCCGAGCCTGAAAATATCAGGCTTTTAAAAAGGTTCAAGGTTTGTTTGGGTTTGGCGGGGGGGGGATGTCCTCGAAAATGGGTCATTTCGCTCAAATACAGTTTCTGGGATTGGAAGGGAAACGGTGGGGAGGGCGAGATTTCGCGTGGGAATATCGGATGCGTTATTTTCTATGGACTTGTGCTATTCATTTCTGGCTCAAAAAAAATCCCCCCCCCTCCATCCTCCCCCGTGAACGCCCGGCGTGTATTTTAAGAGCGAGACAGGAAAATCGTTTGTATGGAGGAAAAAAAAACCTCCGAGAAATCGAATTAAACCTGGAAAGTTTTTCTAAATATATATACATTTGTGCTCTCTGTTCTCCTTTGGTTCCTTTCCTTTTAGAGCGAGATAATAACTCAGTCCCCAGGACAAGTTGCCAGTTCTAAAAATGTCCTCATACATTGTGAAACTGGAAAAGTTTTGACTCAGTGTCTAATATTTCCCGAGGCGAACTGGTATATTGGCAGAGAGTAGGAGCTCGGATACACAAGCGTCTGTTTTTTTGCTGAAAATTGCTTTGCATTAAATTTCCTCAGCTTCAGAATTATCTTTACTCGCCTCCAGCTAAACTTGAAATTTTTTACCAAGCGCTTGATCTGTTGGCGAATGAAATCTGAGAAGAAACCGCAGGCCCTAAGTGGCCGTAATTTAATTGATTTTATCATAAATCATCAACTTCATGAAGAACCAAAGTTTTCGTTGAAGTAAATTGATATTAATGGACACTTTCTGAAATTTAACCTTATAGATCTGTATGGTGGTGGTGCTCCCACTTCTCCTCTTTCGGGACAGGAGATTTTAGGGGGGAGGTATTTTTTCACCCTTCTAGTTTTCGTTTCTCCCACCCTCCCTAAAAAACGACTTTTTTTTTTCCAGCGTGGGGAATCTGATCCCGGGTGTGGAGGGGGGGATCTGAAAGCTCGGCTCCTCTTTGTGGCACCGCAGCAGTGGGTAAATCCAGGAGCACTGAAATGAGGCTTTTTGGGGTGGATGAGCATGGAAGAGTTGGGTTTCTTCGGGTTATTGCCCTAGGTAGGTTATCCCCTCTGCCCAGGGGGTTCGTGGGCGTAGGGATGGGATATCCGTGGCAAAAACACGCGTGTCGCAGCGAGGTGTGTCCCAGCTCGGCCAGCGCCAGCACCGCCTTGCTCCCATCCGTGTTAAAAATAGAAATAGGATTTAAACCCCCCGCTTCCATCTACGTGTCCTCTGCTGCGTTAAACATCGCCGTTCCCAAAGCTTTCCCGCCTAATTAAAAATTAACTAAGAGCCCGGGATGGATGGGAGCCCTTTGATATGGTGATGAGGATGACAGACCGAATACTCTTACAGTAGCAGAGGATTTTAGCAAAGGGCAGTGGCTCGGGTGTGTGCCTGTGTTTGCGGGGTGTTTGCAGAGATGCACTGTGCAGGGAGGATGCAGGACTCAGTGGTATCCGCACGGTTCCCTACGGACGATAAATATTCAGTATAAACATCCCAAAACAGAGAAATATAATTCCTTGACACCCCTTCTTTCTCCCTCTCCTGAGACTTCCTCCTCAGAAATTGTTAGTCTTTATGAATTATCAGATGGAAGCAGGTAAAATGGAACTAATTTCTTCTCCCAGGTCCCTTCTCCCCCATGCCCAGCTCGTTCTCCAGCGCCAGCCGGGTCCCGGATTCAGGCGAGTATCACTGCAAAAGATAACCGAATTCCTTCTTTTTCTCACAGAAACGGCCACGGCGGTAGCGTGGGTGCCTGGTCCTCCCGGGAGGCGAAGGAAGGGCAGTGGGAGAAAATCTTTGAATCCTCATTTTCTCCCTCTCATTCTTTTTTTTTTTTTTTT
>JASVER010000115.1:202865-217834 GCA_030449065.1 Oceanodroma leucorhoa
GAAGAAAAGTGGGGATGGTGATTCCCAGCCCGCCTCTGGTGAGCTGCTCCCAAAATAGCTATTTGTAGCACGCTGATATCGCAAACTGCCGTTTCCTCTCACCCCCACGCCCCCCCATCCCTACCCCCACCCTCACCCCCCCACCCAGCCGCACCTCACCCCCCGCTGGGGCGAGAAGAGGCTTTTAGCGACGGGCGGACCCACGGGAGAGGGATGCTGCGGGGGTCGGGTGGACCCAGCCCCGACGGGAGCCTGGGAGTTTTGTGTCCGCCCGGTTGTTGTTTTTGTTTTGTTTTTTTGGAGACAATTCCAAAGCACTTCCGCTGATTGATCATTAACCTGGTGAGTTATTGCTCTTCTAAGCAAAGGTCAGGGGGAGAAAAAGGTCTAATCTGTCAAGGCAAAACCACTGCTCACTCAGTTTCATTTTGATTTCTTATCCAGCCTGGCTTCTGTTTGGGGTTTCAGGAGGTCCTGGACCCTCCATAACTCTCCCTTCCTCCTCGGAGCTCTCCCCTCCGTCGGGCTCTCTGTTTGTGGAGTGGGAAAACCCAAACTCCTTCCATTTAGACAAAAAAATGGGCCAAGGGAGGGTGAGCAGCCCCCGGGAGGAGGCGGTGGGTGCTGCGCTGCTCCCCGCCCTGCCCCGGGGGGYATGAGCCCATCGGCGGGTGCGGGACGGGCAGGGGCCGGGCTGGACCCGCACCGCCTCTAAGAGAAAAATTAATGCAAACCAAATAGAGCAAAAAAACCCAAATCAAAACAAAGAACACCGGGGGAGGCGGGGGGGGGGGAACTCGCTCCATCCCTCTTCCGCCTTTACTGCGAGGGAATAAATTAAAAACAAAGAAAAACAAACACCCCCCCACGCCCTCCTTGCTGGAGCCGTTATTTATGCCAGCTTCTTTTTGGTTGTTTGTTTGTTTCTCTTTTCCCCTCCTCCCTCCCGCATCCACTCCAAATAAACGCGATTTCCCCTCTTTTCTCCACCTCCTCTCGGGCTGCCCACTTCTCCCCTTCCTCCCCGGGCCCGGCGTGGGAGGAACTTGCCGAGGCTCAGCCTGCGTTTGCTCAGCTCACAGCGCAGAAAGGGTGTTTTCTTTTCTYTTTTTTTTTTTTTCCTCTTTACAAATCTCTGTGTGTACTCTACAGAGGGAACTGAAAAGCCCCAGTTAACCGGGGAAGGCTGTGATGTAAGTGGAATATTGCCAAAGCTGTGTATTAAAGTGTGCGCGCATGTAATAATAATACTAATAAAAAATACAGCTATAGGCCGCCGACTAGAGAAGGTCACGAAGCATCCGCGGGTGATTTATGGACTCGGGGATGTTGTCACAAGCAGAGTAGGGGTGTGAGGGGAACATTTTTATTTGAGATTAATAACATCAACATACAGAACGGAAACAGGATTATTAAAGCGACTGAATGTTTCCCAAAACGAAAATATTTTTAAATGAGATTGCTTTTTCTTTCTCCCCTCCTTTCTCCCTTTCCGAGTCCTTCGTGCCAAAGTTGCGGTGATAAATCTCGGCGTGGCTTTAAAAATGTTTACGTCTAGATACCGTTAACTCTGATACCAAATCACTGCTGTGTGAATGGTGTCTTCGTACACTATAAAGCACCTCCGTCCTCCCCCCCTTCGTGGCGATCCTCTGACCACATTGGAGAAACACGAAAAAACATATTCTGAATCCTTAAGGCTTTTCTGCGTTTCAGGAAAACGGCTTCCTATTTTCCCTACTGTTATCCTGTTGTTGAACCCAGAGCTAATTAACTGCATGTATTTAATCTYATAAACTCATTTAACTCTGAAATTACCACCAGAATTTAACCAAAACCCTTCCCGATATATATATAAATAAAATTACATTCAGAGTTGACCACCAGCGGTGGACAAACCGCCCACGGCTCACGCCAAGCCGTTTCCATCACTAAYACGAACCCCAGAACGGGCGAAGCGTTTCCCTCGCCGGGGGGGTTCCACGGGGGAAGGTGGAAGGAAACGCCGGGGAGGCAGGGGATCGCATCGGATTTACAGAAATAAACCTGGTGTCCACCGCCTCCGATGAGAATATTGGGTTATSAATGGATGGAGACCGGTGCAACCCCTGGAAATGCTGTGGTTATTTGGATGGGAGATAATCTCAGAGGAAATGCTGGGGCTTTTGTTCGTTAGAGCCTATCTTCTCCCCGTTTCCACCCAAAGCTTTCTCTCTRTGATGAATCCCCTTGTCCACGCTTTTCTGACCGAAGTTTCATACTTTTTTTTTCCCCTTTTCCCCCCTCCTCAGTTCTTCTCCTTTCTCAAAGTCCACCGCTGCCTCGTATTTGCTGGACCAGACATCCGAGAATTGGTGAGTTTTGCTGGATATCCTACCTGGTCCCCTGTCTGTGTGTGTCTCCGTATCTCCCTCTGCATCAGGCTTGGAAGCCATTCCCGCTCTGAAGTCACCCAACGTGACTTTTTTTTTCTTTTCTCCCCTCCACCAACCCCAGAATAAGCACGGCTGCCCCGGATTTCAGCTGAGTATTTTCATTTTGCTACTGGCTTGTCTTTAAACTTTGTGATTTATGGCCGTAACTTTGAGGGAGTGTTTTAAATGGAAGATATTTCCTGTACTCCCTTTGAAGGGAAAGCCAGTCAGATTGCAACATTTGCTGCTGATTTCGTGACGAGTGCGAGGGAGTTACATTTTAAAGAAAAATAAGCTGCAACCCATGCAAAGATGGCAATACACAGGGAACCTAAAAAAAACTACTTACAGGAGCTCAACATATAAACGTGCAACGACCTTCTTAACAGGTTTTTTTTTTTCGGCTGCCACTTAAGGTTAAAACAAAATTTTGCACTTCAGAGGAGTTAGTTGCAGAATCCAAGGTACTTCTGATTGCCTAGGTACTCCAAATAAGTCAGTGGAGATCCGTATTCAGAAACCTATAGAGTACTTCACCTATAGAGAAGTCTTTAAATAGTCCACGACTGTTTTTCCTCTTTCCTTCCCCGGAGTTTCAGCGCCGGGCTCCAAAATAGGAACTATCTTGTAGCAGATTTATGTTGGAGCAGTTCATAAAAAGTCAGATGGAGGGGGAATCGCAACAATGGTGTCCCCTGGTCGAAACCCTCACGTCTGGGATCTGAACGCTGCAGACAGAACAATAGCTGGAAACACCGTAGTCCTTGGGGTAAGACTTTATCCATTACCTAGAAAACCTTGGCTGTCCAACCCAGAGTAAGTCCTCTCAAAAGTCAAATGTTTACTTGGACACCCCTCTTTTTCTTTCCAGAGTTACCAGCCTAAAGGTACACACACACAAAAAGGGCGATGCAAACCCCCCGACGGGTCATACCTTCCCAGCGAAGTCCAAAGAGCCTTTGGGGTCCCTCTTTTTCTCGCTTTGCTAAACGTAAATTCCCCCCCGTCAGCACTTAACCCAAAGGAGTGAGCGCCAGAATTAAAGGAGGGAAGATAATTGCGATGTGAAACAAAAGTAGCACTTAAAAAAAAAAAAAAGTGCAGACACCTAAATTCCTTGCCCTGCCTTCCTCCCACTCGCCAGCCCCTCCTCGTCACGGACTTTCCCGAAAACGCATCTTGGCGAGTTTCTGCTTTCGGCAGCCGTGTGGGAGCGGGGAAAGGCATAAATCTCCCGTGGCGACAGCAGCAGYGCCTTGCATAGCAATAACGGCGTTATTAATAATAGCAATAATAATCATCTTTATTGTTCCACACCTCGCTGCTTTGGCCTCCCCCGGGCGTGATTTGCGCCCTGAACACCCCCCTCCCCCCAAGACCCCTCACCTACTCCCCGGCGGGGGCCGAGGGGCGAGAGGAGCCCCCCCGACATCGGGACGCACAAAGTTAACGCCGAAGTTACCCGGGGCTGCGGAGTTGCATCAACACAAGAGATTCCTCCCCCCCTCCCCGGCTCCCCTCCGCCCTTGTCCCCTTGCAAACACCGGGGCCGGCGGCTCCCCCTCCCCCCCCCCCCGGGCCCCAGAAAAGTGGGTTTCATGTAGGGGGGGGGCTCTGCGAGGAGCTAAACGCAGCCGAAGGGCCGGGGGAGGAAAAGCATCAGCTATTGAAAGAGCCGCGATTGCCGCCGCGGAAGGGGAGGGGGGAGACTATGACTATGTTGAAACGGTTTATTAGCATAAATTGACACCTAATTGTTAAACACGTGAATCAAAGGCAAGCTTTGCTATCTTTCTGCCTAGGCCTCTGTCCACCACGTCTGCAATTAGCATAATTTTTCACTAGTGACGCTGTTCGGGAGGCTCGTTGGCTTTGCCCGGCAATCCAAACCAAATCTTTATTTTTAAATATCTCCCCCGCTTTATTCCCCCCCTCGCCCACCCCACCCCCGTAGCCTGGATTCTTTTCGTTATTATTTTAATCCCAGCCAAGCATTGCATAGTTAAAGAGGGGGGGGGGGGTGTGTTGTGTTCAGCTTTTCTTTCTTTCTTTTTTTTTTTTCCCTTCTCCTTTCCCTTCTTCCCCTTTGCTGTGGTAAAGCAGAGGCCATTGTTATCAGTGAGCAGCGCGTACCAGTCTATAGGGCAACTAGAATCTCAGGGTTTGTCCATTCAAAGCCCTCAGCTTTTCTGCACATCTTGGAAGCTGGAAAGCATCTTGATCTTTTTTTTTTTTTTTTTCCTCTTCCCCAAACGGAGACAGAGAGACAATTTGAGCTGCCGTAACCGAAAGCTCTACTGGCTGAGCCCCCTCCCCCTCTGTTTTGGCTTTTTTTTTTATACATATATACATGCATATGCTGGATTTTTTTCCTCTCTCTCGTATATTCCTTTAACGTTTTTAAAGGAAGGGGGTCATTCCTTGCTTATTGATTGCGTGGATGCTGGATGTGAAAATATATTATGTCTGCCTGTGCTTTGCTCGTCAGAGACTAAGGTAAGCCGGACTCAAATAGGCTATCACTTTGTGAATGGCGGAGTATATGTCCCAATGATTTATGACCATATGACTCCAATCTCGGTTCAAGAAGAGTTCACAAGCTTTAAGCTTCCTTCCACGCAGAGACTCTTTTGCAGCCCTCATCCAGGGCCCTTTTTTTCCCCCCTGCTTTACAACTGGGGAGTTCTGGTTGGGGTGAAGCTCGGTTGTGGGGGGAGGGAAGAGGGAAATTTTAGGAATGTGTCTCTGTTTTCCAGGCATATCCACCGCAAGGCAGTCGCTGGGATTTGAGCTCTTTCTGAGCAGCCAACCTATTGTTAAGGGCATGTTTAGAATATTTATTATTAATAATAATTTAAATTAAAAGCGGGGCTATGCCTGCTTTTGCTGGCTCTGGAAATATACCTTAGGAGGGGGCGGGGGGAGGGGAAAGGCGCTGCTCTTCTTCATAAACACGGTCAGGTTGTGAATTTAGGATTTCCAACATGGAGGGGATGGCTTTACAGGAGAATACCTCTGCCTTAGATTTCTTTTATCTTTTTCCCCCGACCGTCTGATTTTTTCCCGAGCATCCTCCTCCCCGCAGCCCTTTCCCTCTCGCACCTTCCCCCGATTTTTTTTTTTTTTTGAATGTCTCTAAATCCTCGCACTCAAAAGTTGCAGGCAAAGAGTTTGTGGTTAAATGTTACCGCTCGCAAAGTGAAACTTGGAGCGTGATGAAACAGCCAGCGCGGATCCTGCCCGGGTTTAATTGGAACAGGAGATAATCGAATATTTATCATTCTGCCTGAGATTTTTTTTTTTTTTTAAACAATTCCTTGGAGTAAATAATTAGGATTGCGGCCGTCCTCGGCGAAGATAAATGAGCGGCATTTGTGAGGCGCTGAGAGATGAGGTACAAAGCAAATCTTCTGTGGAAGCCACAAGCGAGCGAGCTTTTGGGCGAAGGGGATTGTAAATTTATTTTATGGACATTTAAAAAAAAAAAACCGTCGCTGTTATTTTTAGCTGCTTTAGCTGAGCCTCTCCGCTCGGTTCTGGTTTKTTTTTTTTTTTTTTTTTTTTTTAAGAAACCTATGCCAGACAGGAAGGCCTTGGAGAAATTCCCACCTCTGCCCTCGTAGATATTTTCAGCAAACCTATTCATAATAAAGGCGCTGCTGTTTGTTAATTAATTCACAGCTCCTCTGCTCGGGTAGTGGAGTCTACTTTTTAATAAGACATATTTATCATGGCGAGGAAACCAAATGAGAATAACTCCCAGCAAGGATATCACCCTCTCTGTAGACAATAATATATCTCCGTGGAAGATACAATACAGATTTGGGAATGCATAAAGGATTTAATCAGTGTAAAAAAGGGAAGCCGTCCCTTCGTGGACACGTTGTCTGAGGCTGTGTTAGAAGTATACGGAGGTTTCATGTGACATGACATAAGAACACAGCAGTCAGGGAAGGGAAAAAAAGATGTTATTTATTGTCGAGCTGTGGCTTCTGTTAAACCCCGGTACTTAGAAATATCACATTAGACTTTATCTCCACAGAGTTTATTTTATTTTATTTTAGAGAATGAAAGAGCCCAGATAAAATTAAATATACAAGAGATACAATTAAATATACAATGGATATCAATTTCAAAACAAAATGCACAGTGGCTCCTTGCAAACTCTGAGTTGCAAAGAGGACTCACTGCCTTTTTGAAATACATTTGCTGCTTGATTGATCCTTACACATCAGATTATTTTCAGGTCAAGATAGTTTTCATATTTCTAAGGGTATTTCTACTCTGCCTTTATGGGAAAGAAAGTTTATGTTTTGAGAAAGGAAAGAGAAAGAGAAAGAAAGAGATAAAGAAAAATAAAAAGGCCAGAGAAAGAAAAAAAGGAAGGTTTCATTTTGTAATTTGAGGTTTTGGACTGGGTTTTTGGACTTTTTGAGCTTGGATTGAGGGAGGGAGGAATGATGGAAAATCAAAGGGTAGAAAGTTAAGAGCAAATGGCCTGGTGACGCATTTGTTTTCCAAGGGAAAAAACCAACAGCAATTGAACTGGTTTTAGAATCACATCTTGCCAATGGTAGTTCCAGATCCAAGACCGATGAGTACAAAGCAGTGCAGGCAATGAAGGGGTATGTTTTCTAAATACAACCTGTGCTACCAGAGCGAGAGGGAGAGACTAACAAACAGGCCAAAAGAAGCACATTCTTGAATTCATGCCCCTGTTTAAATCTGCTTAAAATATTTGCACTGAATTCCAAAGACATTGTGTAAACAGAAAATCAAGCCAAGTGTGTCAGGGCACCGTTACCTGGATAAAACATATTGACTATTTGCTGTTTCCATTTTAAAAACAAATATACAGGACAGAGGCCCTACAATAAGCTTAGCAGACTTTTAATTTCTGATGATATAACATCTTGCTGGTTTTCATGAGTGTGAATAGCTGATTTGAATAGGTCAGGGATAAGAAAGTCAGACTTTCATTCCTTTCATGCTTGTAGCTAGCAATTATCCATTCTATATTCTTATATTTGCATTAGTGTGTGTGTTATCTGGACATGGATGTGTATACGTGCACACGACGCACATCTACATGCATAAACACAAACACACATCTATATGGGAGTATATGTGTATGCATGGGTGTGTGTGTATATGTATATAGATAAATATAGAAGTAAATAGGTGTATACAGATGAAACCACATGTACTTACAGAGCATGTGTGTAGTTATACATCCTGGATGCTACCCTGTAAGTGAAAAAAAGGTCCAAACAACCAACCAACCAGGAAAACTACCCAAAATCAGCTCAACACTTTTGCACTGTAACATTCATTGAGCGTCCTTAGGCTGCACACAGGACAAAATCTGCTCAAAGCATCTGTTCGCCCTGTTCTGCGGGACCCTATTCATGTCATGGGCCTTTCAGGCCCCAAGATGGATTCATAGGCCGGGTACTATTATTGTGTGTTTTCTCCTAACCTTTCAGGTCAGCTTCCAATAGACAGCTGGAAACGGCCTGTCACGTGGCCTTGGGGTGCCAATGTTCTGCCATAGGGGTGTCAAGACCCTGGTAGCCGGAAAAATCATTTTGGGGAGTCCCAGAGATGCAGAAGACAACGTACTACGACAGCTCCACGCTCTTTGGGGGTTACTCCTATGGGAGTGCCAATGGGTTCGGCTACGAGGGTCCCCAGCAGCCCTTCCAGCCGGCCTCTCACGTGGAGAACGACTACCAGAGGTCTGCCTGCTCCCTCCAGTCTCTTGGCAACACAACCCCGCACGCAAAAAGTAAAGACCTGAACGGGAGCTGCATGCGTCCAAGTTTGCCCCAGGAGCACCATCCGCCTCCCCCCGTCTCGCCGCCCCCAAACCCTGCCACCAACAGCACCAGTAGCAACAGCAATAACCCGTCGGGGAGCAGTAAAACTGCCCCCAGCAAAGCCAACCTCAGTGCAAACGCCAGTCTCACCAAGCAGATTTTCCCCTGGATGAAAGAATCGAGGCAAAACTCCAAGCAGAAAAACAGCTCCCCTAGCACAGGTACACGACTCTGCTTTTGTAACCCTCCGCTTTCCCAAACAGCGAGGTAATGAAGACATCGGCCAGAGGGGTCTTGTTTGGAGGGAGGGGMGAGGGGGAGAAGATCCAGCAAGGATCCTGGTGCTGGGCGTGATCCCAAGACCGCCAGGCGCATGCCCCGGCCAGGCTGAGCGAGCCTTGGCCCATCCTGCAGCACTGACTGCGCACACTTAGTTTATTTTAAACATGCCCACAGCACCACAGGGAAATACAACCAGGCGGTTGTACAGCCGATGTCTGACTGTGTAGGTACAGATACACGAAAATGTACACCCACTGCTCAACCTAGCGATGCTAAGGCGGAGTGCTTGTTCTCTTCCCACCTCCCTGCCTCCACACACAGCAGTAAACATGGCGCTCTCTGAGTGTATGTGTGCGTATATAGAGCATATGCAGAAACACATGGATATTCTTGCATGCCTACACGCACATCTCTAACGCAATCAAGAAAAAAAAACGGTATGGAAATATCACTGTTATGGCAAATATATTCATATAAACTTTGCGTCACGCACTTCACTACATTAATATAATTTATCTGTCATATACATGTTGATCTCACAAAAAGGTAGGTACAAATGCAATTTGGTGTTTAACAATGTACGTGCAAATATTTGTGTTACACAAATATAAGACACACACAAGATGCGTGCGTGTGTGCATTCGTACCTCGGCAAAAAAAATACCTCCCAACACTGACCTGTGTTAGTATTAATTGGCTTTGCAGTGACTGCCCCCCTGCCAAATATTATTTTCTCAAAATTATCTGTTGGAAATAATCGACTCCTAAATAAATGGCCCTGGAATCCTTTTCTACATGACATGATCAAATTTTCATAAACCAGGGGCAGCTTTGGAGAACAGAACTCTTAATAAATGACATGATTATGGAGTGCAGGCTAATGCAAAGGGGTGAGGAAAGGGGGGGTCGAACTCTTGTGCCTGTTCCAGGATTTATTAAGAAACGATGCATTCAATTTCTGCATGTAAGTAATTATCTTTTATTTCATTTCGCGGCCAGCAGAAACCTGCAGCGGCGAGAAAAGCCCTCCAGGCTCCTCGGCCTCCAAGAGAGCCCGCACAGCCTACACCAGCGCTCAGCTGGTGGAGCTGGAGAAGGAATTCCACTTCAACCGCTACCTGTGCAGGCCCCGCCGCGTGGAGATGGCCAACCTGCTGAACCTCAGCGAGAGGCAGATCAAGATCTGGTTCCAGAACAGGAGGATGAAGTATAAGAAAGATCAGAAGTCAAAAGGCATGGGGTCTTCCTCTGGAGGGCCTTCCCCCACCGGCAGCCCGCCCCAGCCCATGCAATCCTCCGCCGGATTTATGAACGCCTTGCACACCATGAGCAGTAACTATGATGCCCCCTCGCCGCCTTCCTTCAATAAACCCCACCAAAATGCCTATGCCATGTCAACTAACTACCAAAACCCCATCAAAGGCTGCCCCTCCCAACAGAAATACGCCAACACGGCCCCCGAGTACGACCCCCACGTCTTACAAGGGAACGGGGTGGCCTACGGGACTCCCAGTATGCAGGGAAGCCCCGTCTATGTTGGAGGTAACTATGTGGATTCTATGCCCACTTCTGGCCCGTCCCTTTACGGCCTCAATCACCTGCCACATCACCAGGCTGCCAACATGGACTACAACGGGCCTCCGCAGATGCCCCCGAGCCAGCACCACGGACCATGCGAGACCCACCCCACCTACACAGACCTTTCCACGCACCACGCTTCTTCTCAGGGCAGAATCCAAGAGGCGCCCAAGCTGACCCACCTGTGATAGGGAGCAGGGACAGGCTCAGGCGAAGCGGATGGGACCTCACCACGGGGCATGGGAGAGGGGAAGAGGGCAGGACCAGCTTCAGGAACATTTGTGTTGAGCTATTTTCTTTTTTTTTCTTTGACAGGGCAATTTCTACCAGGTGGTTGTGCTTGCTATTATTATTTCTGGGTTTTATTAGGCACAATTTCCAACCATTTCAGTATTTCCTGCCAAGAGCAGCTCTCTCTCTGAAGAGATATACCTCCTGTGTTTCAACACAAATGCTTCTGAAATGGGTTTGCGGTAGTTTTGTGGGAATCTAGCGGATTTTTAGCAGCAGCATCCTTCGTTTCCAAACAAAGTAGAGATCGTCACTGATCATTCTCGGACACTAGGAAGGAGAATAGTCAGCCAGCCCAGTCCTTACAGTTGGTGTGTCTGCATCTATGTAAACATGCACACGTGTATACATATGCAATCAAAAGAGATTCGCAAGAAAACTACCCTCCTCTCCAATTCCTTCTCAAGAGGAATCTTGTGCTTTCCTTTCCAGCCTTCAGAGGAAGGGCATCCTTTTTCGCTGAGTAACTTCCCACTAGTTTCCACGTAAACTGCAAATATACATACCTGCCAACGCGTGGGATTCACGCTCTTCCCCTCCGGCCCTGCCTCCCCTCTCAAAAATAATAATAATAAATTAGAATAAGAGAGGTCTAAGAATTGCAAAAGGTTCGGGAAAAAAGTTTTTGAAATGCCTAAACCCCCCCCACCAACAATATCAGCTGTCCAAAGAGAGGAAGAAAGAGTTGACAGGTCTGAATATTTTCCCACCTTTGCCTCTGATGACATGAAGTCTCCATTCAACAACGCCGGGGTTTTTTGTTTTGGGGGTATTTTTCTTAGGGTTCATTAACAGAAAAGCAATCTTAAGACTTAGAAGTCCTACGCTTCTTTCCTCCTCTTCTCTTGACCTTACGTGAAAACAGGGTATATTTGAACAAACGGAATGTCCTCCAATCGAAGCAGAAGTGAATGGATCTCTAGTATTTGCTAATGCTTTCTTGTCTGGACATCTTTGTTGCACTTAGAGTTTACATATAATGGGTATAAAAACAACTTTGAAGGCCGTTCGTCCAACTCAGTCGAGACGTCCTTCAATAGGTGTGTGTTCTGGTGAACATTCATATATATTTATTGGTTATAGCCAGTTTAAAATATTTTCCTTTTTTTGTATTATTTATCCCCAATATTATGTATTTATATGAGGAAAAAAGAATCAAATTGTACTTTTTTAGTATTTACTTGTTATAAAGGACATTGTGTTTCCTTGTCATTGTACAACAAGCTTATTTTAGTTATTGTAATTTAGAAAGACCAGTAGTTTTATGTTACCTTCGTACTTATGRATAATGTAATTAGTTCTACTGGAGGCATGAGAGCAGAACCAGACTGTAATTGTATAGTCCTGAATTAGAAGAACTATAGCTAATCCCTCCCTCCCACCTCACCCCTCCTCTTTGGAGATCTTTCTTTGTTCTTATAGTAGTTATTTTATTTCCTCGCTTAAGGGTTGTCTGTTGAACAATTCTTGAATAAACTTTCTGTTATCAATTTTACCTTGTCCTATCAGTCGGATTTAAAGGCAAGAATAAATACTGTGTAAGTAAAAATAGCGAAGATAACGCAGGAAAGGGACCGCTCGAAAGGTTCCCGAGTCCGGACAGCGGGATTCCTGTCTGCATCCCCTTCTGGGGTGAAACCCCGGGGGTTTGGGCCCCGTCGCCCCCTCCGCGCCCCCTCCGCGCCCGCTGCGCGGCCCGGCCCGCGCCCGCGGCCACAAAGGGGGGTCACGTGGCGCCGGGGCCGGGCTGCCATTGGGCCACGAATGAAAACAAAGGAAAAGGATTAATCACAAAAAAAAAAAAGAAAAAAGAAAAAGGGCCCAGAGTTTCCATGCTGGGACCTTAAAAGTGAAGAGAAATTAAATTACGTATTATAATTAATTATTATTAAAATACACGCACACACATACATGTGCACACACGTGCACACAAACCCACACACACCTACACCCCCCTCGGACTAACAGACAGACCTAAAATTGTTATTAAGAGGGGAAAAAGCCGCTGCCAGAGGTTACATTATCAGTGCAAGCAAAAGGGAGACTAACCCTTTGCCGGCAGCAAAAGCAGATGGGATAATACCGTGAATAATTTGCTTTTTATGCTCTAAAGCCCTAAGAAAACTTATATTAAAGCAGCGGGGGGCAATAAAAGTTTTACGGTTCTGGAAAAGGGGTGAACTGCTTGTCAGGCTCGAAATGCTCCATTTCTGTGGCTGATGAAGAGGGGAAGGTCCCCTCCGGAGGAAAGGAGCGGGGGATTTTGGTTGCTGCCGGGAGAAAAGGGCGAAAAGGCTGTAAAAGGTACCGAAAAAAGGGCTGGACTGTAGAAAGAGGGATTGTGTGCGTGTATCTGTGTTCCATACACCTGTGTGCACAGCCATAGGTGCCTGGGTAAACCCCCACGTATAAAAAGGTCGAGTGGAGAAAGCTTTACATGAGGAATGATCTCGTGCTTCTTTCTATCTCCGATCTCTCTTAATAAATGAAGTTCCAGGTTAATAATTATAACCTTCCCGCAATAATAAATAACGGTGTAACAGAGAGACAGGGCTTGTTTTTCTCCTCAGGACCGGGGCTGGGTTATGCCCGTCCATGCAGAGAGCAATTTACCATTCGGGGATACTATAATTTAAAAGCATAAAAGCGTGCAGGCTCTGATTGGGATCGGCTCAAAGAACAAGAGCTTGGGTTGGGCTTGGGTTTGTCGTTGGCTTCCCCCCCCCCCCCCCCGGAATATATTTTCCCGTCTCGCATCCCGGTCGCCATGTTGCTGGGTTTTGTGTCAGGGATTCCCAGGAACTAGTTAAAATCGGAAAAAAGAAGCCAATTCCGATGCTCAGAGCGTGACACCTCTCAGCTTCTCGATGGGCTCCCTCTCCTACAACTCCTCACATCCATTTTAATGGTTTAATTTGCATTAAAGAAGCAGGCCCTGGTTTGTCTTACAATTATTGCATTTCTCTATCGTTCACTAACCTTGTGAATTTATTCGTATGAGGTGATGCATTTCCCCTCGAGTAGGGAGATTTCTTTTTTCCTTGTGCCTCCGCCTGGTGCATGGGAAATATCCCTCTTTCCCCAGGAGGTTATTTTTTCTTTCTTTTCTTTTTTTTTTTATTTTATTTCCTTGCAACTTTAGTGTTAGCAAAAGCAGCGACAACAGTTGGGAGCGTCTGGAAAGAGTTTTCTTTCGCATCGCAAACTCTTTTGCTCCATCCTAGCTCCCCAGTGAACCGCACCGTCCCTCAAAAAGGAGGAACCGGCAGCCTCGTGATAAAGCCCGAGACTCCCAAAATGCCACTTTAATCCAAACAAGCAAGAAATTATCCGATACTTAACTATTAATTTTTACATCAGTCCTAATCTGCCGAGATTGAGTAGATTTATGCTCATTTCGATAAAAGCATTCACAGATATTAAATATTTAGGGCAATTCTCCCTTCAATCGAGCTGCCTCTCGCAAACGCTTTTTTATTTTCTTCGCCCCTTTGCTAAACTGCGCTTCGGGCTCGGCTTCAGCTGTAGATTTATTATGTCTTTCTCAGAAACCCTTACCACCCACACAGATGCTTGAACTGACAAAAGTTTCTAGGCTTCTCCCTGCATGAATGCAGCCTGCCAGTCCCTCTCTGCTGCAAAATGGGAGAAATGGAGCTTGAACAAACAAACTACAAACCAGCCACATTTCCATTCTGCAGCAGGCAGCTTATTTTTTCTTCCCCCGAAATTTTTACTTTCTAGACTTCCCGAATTCAGGCCCTCGGATTAAACTTTTTAAATCTTTCTTGGTTTAAGTAACTCTTTAGCAAAAGCCAAATTTCTTCACTGAGTGAGTTAGGCCGAGCTGTCAAAAGTCTTTCGGGAAAAAGATTGATCGTTTCTCTCTTCTTTTCGGTTTGTGTGGACCCGGGCACTTTAAAAGGAAAAAAAAATCTTCCTGGGAAATGACTTTTCATTTTATTTATTTATTTTGTAAACTCTGGAAGTGGAGCTGTTTAGGGGGGGGGTGGGGGTGGGGAGGGAGGAAAAAGATGGGAGGAAGAAATGCGATTTCAAAGATATCCGTGACCTTAAAACATGTTTGGCCTTTAAGGAAAGTGTAAAGTGTCCATTAAGTCTGCCTTTAGAAGCAGAAGGATTACGCTGTTTCTTTAAAAGTAATTTAACAAGGTAAATCAGGCCGGTCTAACTATACTTGACTTGAAAGCTCACTTGATCTCCTAAGTGCTCATTCCAGACTCAGACACAAACCTCCGAACCAAACCCTCCTGCTGGCTTGAACTTCCCAAGCTCTGCAATATATATATATATACACGATATGCAAATACACCCAGGCACTCCCGGCCTCGGTTGCCAGACCCGAGATCCCAGCTCGCCTGTGGTTTAGGCTGCATTTCCCTTGGCTGTCGGGGGGGCAAAGCCTCTTTTCCCACGCCTGGTTCCCCCCTCCCCGGAGGTACAAACTCTCGGGAGCTCAGCGAGCGCGTCTGGAGCCGCCCGGTACAGGCAGGGCAGGCAGGAGGGAGAAGGCGGCCGGCACAGGCAGGGCAGGCAGGAGGGAGAAGGCGGGCAGGGCAGGCAG